>SJYX01004559.1:0-40713 GCA_006410675.1 Oreotragus oreotragus | reverse complement strand
GTGAACTTCCAGATGTTCAAGCTGGTTTTAGAAAAGGCAGAGGAACCAGAGATCAAATTGCCAACATCCACTGGATCATGGAAAAAGCAAGAGAGTTCCAGAAAAACATCTATTTCTGCTTTCTTGACTATGCCAAAGCCTTTGACTGTGTGGATTACAATAAACTGTGGAAAATTCTGAAAGAGATGGGAATACCAGACCACCTGACCTGCCTCTTGAGAAATCTATATGTAGGTCAGGAAGCAATAGTTAGAACTGGACATGGAACAACAGACTGGTTCCAAATTGAGAAAGGAGTACGTCAAGGCTGTATATTGTCACCCTGCCGATTTAACTTCTATGCAGAGTACATCATGAGAAACGCTGGGCTGGAAGAAGCACAAGCTGGAATCAAGATTGCCAGGAGAAATATCGATAACCTCAGATATGCAGATGACACTGATCTTATGGCAGAAAGTGAGGAGGAGCTAAAAAGCCTCTTGATGAAAGTGAAGGAGGAGAGCGTAAAAGCTGGCTTAAAGCTCAACATTCAGAAAACAAAGATCATGGCATCCGGTCCCATCACTTCATGGCAAATAGATGGAGAAACTGGAAACAGTGACAGACTTTATTTTTTGGTTTCCAAAATCACTGGAGATGGTGACTGCAGCCATGAAATTAAAAGACACTTGCTCCTTGGAAAAAGAGTTATGACCAACCTAGGTAGCATATTAAAAAGAAGAAACATTGCCAGAAAAGGTCCGTCTAGTCAAGGCTATGGTTTTTCCAGTGGTCATGTATGGATGTGAGAGTTGAGCTATAAAGAAAGCTGAGTGCAGAAGAATTGATGCTTTTGAACTGTGGTGTTGGAGAAGACTCTTGAGAGTCCCTTGGACTACAAGAAAATCCAACTAGTCCATCCTAAAGGAAATCAGTCCTGAATGTTCATTGGAAGGACTGATTTTGAAGCTGAAACTCCAATACTTTGGTCACCTGATATGAAGAGCTGACTCATTTGAAAAGACCCTGTTGCTGGGAAAGATAGAAGGTGAGAGGAGAAGGTGATGACAGAGGATGAGATGTTTGGATGGCATCACTGACTCAATGTACATGAGTTTGGGTAAACTCCGGAAGTTGGTGATGGACAGGGAAGCCTGGTGTGTGCAAAGAGTCGGACATGACTGAGTGATTGAACTGAACTGAACTGAAATGTTACATTACTTTTAATCATTTCACCGATTTGTTTACTGAATAAATATCGTCTCCTCACAGGGTTATTGCTCATTGATAACTAGAGGCTTCCCTGGTGGCTAAGTGTTAAAGAACCTGCCTGCCAATGCAGGAGATACAGGTTCAGTCCCTGGGTCAGGAAGATCCGCTGGAGAAGGAAATGAGAAGCCACTCCAGTATTCTTGCCTGAAGAATTTCATGGACAGAGATAGCCTGACAGGCTATAGTTCATGGGGTCTCAAGAGTTGGACATGAATTAGCGACTAAACCACCAACCATCAGCACTTACTACGTTAAATTGAAATTATCTGTTTCCTTGTCTTTCTGAAACTTCACTTAAAGTAGGGACTGCATCTCATTCATTACTGTAACCCCAATGCTTAACTCAATAATCTCAAGAATAGTAGGCACTTAGGAGATATTTGTTGAATTAATGAGCTGTTAAAATACATACATAGTTTTCATTAGTGTAAGACAGTGAAATATATTAGTTCATTAGACTTATTACTATTTAAATAGTTGTAGGAAATGTGAAAAATAAAAATTTTAAAGATCTGTCAGTACTAATAATCCTTTTATTTTTTTACTCTAGTGAAAATGAGATTTCTTAAATGTTTTAAGGAATGCCTTTAAATAATTTCATTAATACTTTTTGTTAGCCCAACTTGTTTTTATCTTCTGTAACTCTGCTTTTCAGCTCTTAATTCTAGCGTGTTCAAAATTTCAATGTACTGAATGCTTTTCTCTGCACTAAGAAGAACTTTTTGAGAGAAAGCAGGCAGGCATAGTAGTATACACTCATACTGGGATAAAATAAACAAAACAAAACAAAAAAACTGTGAGTGGTAATACTTACATGCATAAAATACTTATGTTAGAATGAAGAATCCTTCACACTATCACATATAATCATGATTATCTCTCCCAGATTAATTCTTGGCTTACAAAACAAAATACTTTCCCAGGCTAAACTTCAAAGCAGGTAGTGACTTCAAAGACATAGAAATTTAACACAGACCAAAAAAAAAAAAAAATTAAAAAAAAAAACAACAACAAAGCAAAACAAAGAGAGAAAGAGGGCTCAGAGGTAAGAGACATACTAAAATTGCGGTTATTCTAAAACTAAACTTTAGAAGTTTTACTAAGAAAACCTTTGAAAGCCAATTAAAATAATATAACTTAATAATACATTGGAAAGGAGCATCAGATACTAATCACTCATATTACGTTAACACTTTGTGATTTTTCTCAAGCAACACAGCTAGTTTTATGTTCTTTTAACAGGACAGAGAATTAAAAGCTTACTTGTATTTTTTAATTGAGATGAAAACACAATACAGTGCACCCTGCTTAATATAAACAATTATGAAAGTGGCCCAGATAAAGTAGTTTTGTATTGTCACTTATAGAAATACCTTTGAGATGTCTAAAGGGATTTTTAAATGCATTCATTTAAGTGACTGAAATATTCATTATTTGATGTTATCAACACTGTGGGCAGGTTTTCTCTTGAACATGCTTGATTAAAAAATGTTTTGGCTTAACTCCGTGTTTTGTTCATCTAAAACATTACTGGAGAGTTTCATTAAAAAATCTTTTAAAATAATAAGAATACAGTTAGTCATGTCCCTAAAGTCATGTTTCCCAGTTCCCCTTTGTATTTATGTGCATATACAATTACTGTAAAATAAAAGGAAGCCTGGTATGTATTTAGATATAGAATCTGATAAAAAGAAAGGGGACAGTATACATTTCACAAAATTAACCCTTAAAGATTATCTTTATTTTTCATGAATACATGTTCATTGTGGAATTTTTATCAAAAATAGAAAAACAGAAAGGAATAAATGCTCAAGAGTTGCAATTTACAGCCACACAACTAGTTAATATTTTAGTAGATTTTCTTTAAACCATTATTTTGCATACATTTATTGTCGATGTTATTTATTTTAGACATCTGTTGTTGATTATAAATAATGATCTTTTAACTATGATTAAAAAAACAACAAAAGAAGAAAAACAGAGGAAGAGATCATGAAGAAATGGGTCAAGAAAGGGAAGAGAAAAAATTTGCTTCAGGTGCTTTTCAAATCCTGAACGTTGTTTTTCTAATAACAATCTGAAAAGTGTACAATGAATACACAGACTGAAAAGCTGTGAAACTGCTCAACAGTAAAGTCTGTAAAATTTAAATGCAGCACAGTGTTATATGGGCTTCTTTTCCATCAGAATAAAATAAAGCAAAAATAAACTGAAGGTGACAAAATAAAATGCACATTGGAAACACAATTGACTGAGTCCACTTTGTGTACAAAATGTCATACAGACTACATCATTTCAAAATCTATAAATACTTATTAATCCACACAGCCTGACCCAAAGTAGACTCTAAAAAATAATTTTTGAGGAAATAAATAACATTTTTAACTGCAGTAGACTATGAAAATAATAGTTGATCTATATTTTTAAAGACCTTATAAATGGTGGAAAAGATAAGCCAACACATGAAAATATGAAAATGAGAATATAAAGTAACTCAGAGAAGGCAGTGACCAGCAGGGCATGGAGCTTTAAGAAACCATTCATAGAGAAAGAAAGATTAAGAAGGACTTAATGCTAAGTAGCATTTATATTTTTTAGCTTTGTGAGTTGAAGATGTAGATATATCAGAATGGGAACAATAGCAAAAGCGAAATTTGAAGAAATGTATCAAATGTGACGTGACTAGAAAATCGTATGAAATGGAAAATCTAATAAGAATGATGCACTGAATGAAGGCTTTAGGGATAAAGCTACAAGACGGCTCTCGTAGGATAGGTAGACATGAAATAAATTCTTATAACCATGATGACATTCACAAAGCTGAACTTGTGTGTCAGGCTTCTGAGAATGTAATCAGCACAGTGAACACCTAGACAAATGCATGTACAGACATTGTACCACTACGTTGTCTCCCATTACCCTTTAATGTGGTGAGAGTGGATCTCCTGTTGCTATGAAAACAGTGTTAGTGTCATTTTCTCTTACGGCCACTTTAAATTGAAAACACTTTCTCAATCAGAAATTAGAGTGCTTGTCCCTCATAATAATGTTTCCAAGTCCATCCAATGTAAAAGGTATTCCCTTCTGGGTTGGGAAGATCCCCTGGAGAAGGGAATGGCAACCCACTCCAGTATGCTTGCCTGGAGAATCCCATGGGCAGAGAAGCCTGGTGGGCTACAGTCCACAGGGTCACAAAGAGTCAGACACAACCGGGCAACTAACGCTTTTACTTTCCGCCTAGTTAGGATCTCTGCAGGGGGAGCAGTGTCTTTGCTTTCTTTTCTCTGTCATTCAACTCCTTGCCCTTTAACTACTGCTACTGCTAAGTCATTTCTGATTCTGTGCGAACCCAGAGACGGCAGCCCACCAGGCTCCCTTATCCCTGGGATTCTCCAGGCAAGAACACTGGAGTGGGTTGCCATTTCCTTCTCCAGTGCATGAAAGGGAAAAGTGAAAGTGAAGTCGCTCAGTTGTGTCCGACTCTTAGCTACCCCATGGACTGCAGCCCACCAGGCTCCTCCGTCCATGGGATTTGCCAGGCAAGAGTACTGGAGTGGGGTGCCACTGCCTTCTCCATGCCCTTTTACTAGTTCTTTCTGACTCTTCGGAGGAAAGGAGGTGAAGGAGGGGGAACAGAAGCATTCTTATTTGGAACTATCCTAACCTGATTGACTTCTTGGTTTCTGGGTCTGAAACTGCCTTGGTTGAGGATGCTTTTGTGTGGTCTTTGCAGGACCTCTCACTGGTACTTTCCTTGTGTGAGGTATGTTCTCCTCCTGCAGGTTGCATACACCTTCCTCATACCCTAAATACATCAAGATTCCTTGAGCTTCTCTCCACTGAGGCCTTCTATCCCACTGCTGCCTCTCGATGACCTTGTGAGATAAGACCTAAGACAACTCCACAACTGCTTTCTGTTTTACAACTGGTCTTGAGGCTCTTAATACTCTAGGCTTTGGCCCTGTAGACTCCAGGAGGACAGACTGCCTCCAAAGCAGCCTCTTCTCTTTCAGCTCTTTTCTTAGCATATTGGCCATCTCCTAGTCCCTCCCTTCTTTTCTCTTTTTTTTTTAAGATGTATTTTTATTTATTGGTTTATGACCGTGCTGGGTTTTCGTTGCTGCGCCCTCTTTCCCCTAGTTGTGGCTCAGGCTTCCCACTGAAGCGGCTTCTCTCTCTGCAGAGCACAGACTCTAGCTGTGCCGTCAGCAGCGGCGGCGCGTGGGCTCAGTAGTTGTGGCTTACGGGCTTTGCTGTCCTGGGGCATGTGGAATCTTCCCAGATCTGGGACTGAACCCATGTCCCCTGATTGGCAGGCAGATTCTTTACCACCAGGGAAGCCCCCTTTCTCTTTTCTAGACAGCATGTAAGACATCAGTCTCCTATGCATCTGTGATTGTATGTGACCCATAGTGAATCATTTAAAAGTCTCCTTGAAGCCTCTTGCACTAGGTTTGAGATTGATAGAGAGACCTTCCCTATTGATGGACATTGGTCTCATAGCCCAGCTATTACAAACATACATCCAATTTACGTTTAACAATGCGCTTGTGTGCTAAGTCGCTTTGGACATGTCCAGCTCTGTGTGACCCCATGGACTGTAGCCCGCCAGGCTCCTCTGTCCATGGGATTCTCCAGGCAAGAGTACTGGAGTGGGTTGCCATGGCCTCCTCCAGGGCATCTTCTCAACCCAGGGAGTGACCCATGTCTCTTACATCTCCTGCATCGGCAGGTAGGTTCTTTACCATTCGCCCCACCATTCTTATTCTTACATTTAGCAAAATACATCCACTTTCCATCTCTATCTGGGCCTACAGCTGACTTCGCATCTATTTTGCACCTGTAAATTACCTTCTATACAAGAGCCAAGATAGGTTTTTTTGCCCCACTTATGACCTATCACAGCTTTCATGTGCCTAAAGAGTCCTGCATGCTCTGATCCTTCTCCACCTTCAACCTCAACTTTACATTTGTTGTCATGACATTGTTTTGAAATTATTGTTAATAGATCTATTTTCATTTAAGTTTTCTAGCAGGTTTTTACAGTAATATGAAAAAGTTATTGATTTCTATTTCAGAGTTTGTAAGTAGAGTAATATTTCAAAATATCATTTAGATTAAATCATTTTGCAATATACATATAGAAGGGATGAACCAAAACAAATGAACTCTCCTCCAAACCTTGAATTCCTTTGTCATATAGCTTGAAATTTTATTTTGGTTTCAATAAGAAAAGGAAAGCTTTATAGAGTGTAATATTTTCACTGCTAAACAGGAATAGAAGAAATCAGTGCATGGCAATGAGAAATATAGGGAAATGCCAACATCTAGCTTTCCATTTTCCTCTTCATTCAAAAACTCTCCGTATGGTTTCATTTTGCTTTTATGCAGCTCTTAACCTGAGTGAATATATATTGGGCATAACATCAAGATAAATTTTCTGTTATTTGTCTAGTGGTACTTTTTGTACCACTACATTTAGCCTTATTCCATATTTAAATGAACCCATAAATTTGGGGTAGCTTTACTAAGCCATTAACATTTTCTGTGGGAATAAAGCATGGCTTATGAGGTTTTTGCATGGAAATTTTTTTTCTTTTCTTTCTGTTTTTAAAAACTAAAAAGAATTTGTCTTGACGTCTTAAGTCTTAAGATTACCCAAAGCAAATAAACAAAGAAGATAATAAAATAAAAACATTGCTTTGGTTTCAGTGTTTCTTTGTGTTCTAGCAATTTAAAACTAAATAAGTAAAACTGAAAATAATTCCTACTTAAGTGTTTGGGCGGGGAAGGCAATGGCACCCCACCCCAGTACTCTTGCCTGGAAAATCCAATGGACGGAGTAGCCTGGTGGGCTGCAGTCCATGGGGTCGCTAACAGTCGGACAGACTGCGCGACTTCACTTTCACTTTTCTCTTTCATGCATTGGAGAAGGAAATAGCAACCCACTCCAGTGTTCTTGCCTGGAGAATCCCAGGGACGGGGGAGCCTGGTGGGCTGCCGTCTATGGGGTCACACAGAGTCGGACACGACTGAAGTGACTTAGCAGCAGCAGCAAGTGTTTGGGAGAAGATTATTAGAAGATGTTTATTAATTCAATGTAATTTATATGAATGACACCTTTAGCTGCTTTGAACAGTTTGTAACAGGTCAAAGATTTTCAATTGACATGTCTTAAAGGCAATGTTAGAAAATATAAGGATATTTCAGTAACAAAAATATCTCAAATTAATCTGTTTGAGACACTCTATGTATATTTTTCTATGATTTATGAACTGCTGCTTATTTTTATGAGTTTTAAAGGACTTTCTCTTACTAGCACTCCCTTAAAACATCCCAATAATTTGTATAACTTTTGCAGATAACACTTGTGCAGCAGTTGGCAAGGAAATAAATATCACTCACAAAAGCCAGAAAATAAATCTTAATTCAGCATAGTTAATAGCTTTCTTCTACTTTTAGTATACATAACAGAGATTGAGTTGGGGCTTTGTTATGGGACATTTGCATCCAAGTATATAAATTATTGTAACCAATCATTTTCCTACTCAATCTCAATAGCTTTCACCACTTCTCCTCACTCAGTAGACTATAAGAGCAGATGCACTGTCTTATTGATTTTTATTTACTCTAGAAGTAGCATCATCAGCCACTCAATGAACCTGAGCAAACTCCAGGAGCTAGTGAAGGACAGGGAAGCCTGGTGTGCTGCAGTCCAGGGGTCACAAAGAGTTGGACATGACCTAGTGACTGAACAACCTCAACAAAGGGGAGACATAAAGAAATAGGAAGAATCAGAAAAGATGGTTTAACCAAATACTAACAGAGCAAATCTGATAGATGATGATCAGGTGGGGCTACTAATTTAGAGAATACTTTCATCTTCAACCAGCTACTTTATGATTTACCCAGAATGCCAGAGGAGACAGGCATCTTTACGCCCCTATCATGCCCTCTGAGTAAGAGCCCATGGTTTAAAACAGTGGTCTTAAATGTAGATAGGGACCAGCAGGATCAACATCATCATCTGGGAACTTGTTAGAAATGTAAATTCATGGGTGTCACCCCAGATTTGCTGATTCCAAGCCTCAGAGGGTGGATCCCAGTAACTTCTATTTTAACAGGGCCACCAGACAGTTCTGAGGGCCAATGTCCAGTATGTGGTACACAGCTCTGGCACAATTACTAGAGAAAGGATTGGAGCTCCATGCAGAAATACATGATGGATTTATTACATGTGGATGCATTCTGCCTCTTTCTTAATGAGTCAAGCCCTTCTTCTGGGTGGCATGACATGGAGAACATATGTATTATGCAGCCTTGGAGGGGTGACAAGAGAATAGCCCCCCATCCTATGTGAACTATACAGTGTAGGACTTTTTATTACATAAAACAGAAATCCCAATACAAGCTAGCTCAAATGAAAGAGAATATGTATTCACTCAATCACTGACCATCTAAGGATTAATGATAGTAACAGGCAGCATTTATTGAACACGAAGTATGTGTCAGATCCTGGTCTAATCATTTTACAAGGATTAATTCATTAATACTCACTAAAACATGTTCAAGATTATAGTATATCTCCATTTTAGAAATGCAGAAACCGAAGCACAGTGAAGTTAAGTAGCAGGACTGAGTAGTTAGAGCTGGCTTGATCAGAGGTCAAGTCATCTCACGGGAAATCTTTCTGCTTCCAAAGTTGAGCAGAAGTCCTAAGTCTGACACACATCAACTAAGAATCATAGGCTCCTGTCTGAGTCCAACCTGAACTTGGCCTATGGCCAAGGGGATGAGATGTACTGATTAGTGAGGGACAATCAAGGGCCATCCCAAGAGCTGAGAATGGAGTGAGGAAATCAACTCTCATCTCAGGGTACTCTTTAAGAGAAGGGGGGATTGGGAAATGGGTACTACCAAGGAGCAGAGAAGGTCACCAAAGGCACTGTTTTATTATTCAAGACCTCTTTGTTGTCCATAGGCAGACATATGGATAAGAAAGCTGTGGTACACATACACTATGGAATATTACTCGGCTATAAAAAAAGAATGCACTTGAATCAGTTCTAATGAGGTGGATGAAACTGGAGCCTATAATAAGAGTGAAGTAAGCCAGAAAGAAAAACACCAATATAGTATATTCACACATACATATGGAGTTTAGAAAGGTGGTAATGATGACCCTATATGTGAGACAGCAAAAGAGACATAGACTCTTGTCTGTGTCTGAAAGAACAGACTTTTGGACTTTGTGGGAAAAGGCAAGGGTGGGATGATTTGAGAGAATAGCATTGAAAAATGTATATTACCATATGTGACATAGATCATCAGTCCAGGTTTGATGCATGAAATAAGGTACTCAAAGCCAATTAAATTTTTAGCTTCCAGTTTAAAAAAAAAAAAAAAGGAGCTCTTTGGGTCCAAGTGGGATTAGCATATACTGGATCATATTATTGAACCATAGGAAGGAGACAGTTGCATGAAGATTTGAGGGACAACCACCAAGGAGCTGTTGCCAAGACTTCCCCTGTTCACCCTTCCACTTGGATTTTTTTTTAACGTGGGCCCTGACTTTCAGTTCAGTTCAGCTGCTCAGTCATGTCCTGCTCTTCGCAACCCCGTGGACCACAGCACGCCAGGTCTCCCTGTCCATCACCAACTCCTGGAGTTCACTCAGACTCATCTTCATGAGTCAGTGATGCCATCCAACCATCTCGTCCTCTGTCATCCCCTTCTCCTCCTGCCTACAATCTTTCCCAGCATCAGGGTCTTTTCAGATGAGTCAGCTCTTCACATCAGATGGCCAATATATTGTAATTTCAGCTTCAACATCAGTCCTTCCAATGAACACCCAGGACTGATCTCCTTTAGGATGGACTGGTTGGATCTCCTTGCAGTCCAAAGGACTCTCAAGAATTTTGTCCAGCACTACAGTTCAAAAGCATCAATCCTTAAGTGCTCAGCATTCTGTACAGTCCAACTCTCACATCCATACACGACTACTGGAAAAACCATAGCCTTGATGAGATGGACCTTTCTTGGCAAAGTAATGTCTCTGCTTTTTAATATGCTGTCTAGGTTACTTATAATTTTCCTTCCAAGGAGTAAGCATCTTTTAATTTCATGGCTGCAGTCACCATCTGCAGTGATTTTGGAGCCACCCAAAATAAAGTCTGACACTGTTTCCAGTGTTTCTCCATCTATTTCCCATGAAGTGATGGGACCGGATGCCATGATCTTCGTTTTCTGAATGTTGAGCTTTAAACCAACTTCTTCACTCTCTTCTTTCACTTTCATCAAGAGGCTTTTTAGTTCCTCTTCACTTTCTGCCATAAGGGTGGTGTCATCTGCATGTCTGAGGTTATTGATGTTTCTCCCAGCAATGTTGATTCTACCTTGTGCTTCTTCCAGCCCAGCATTCTCTGCATATAAGTTAAATGAGCAGGGTTACAGTATACAGTCTTTACATTCTCCTTTTCCTATTTGGAACCAGTCTGTTGTTCCATGTCCAGTTCTAACTGTTGTTTCCTGACCTGCATACAGATTTCTCAAGAGGTGGGTCAGATGGTCTGGTATTCCCATCTCTTGAAGAATTTTCCACAGTTTTTTGTGATTCACACAGTCAAAGGCTTTGGCATTGTCAATAAAACAGAAATAGATGTTTTTCTGGAACTCTTTTGCTTTTTCCATGATCCAGCAGATGTTTGCAATTTGATCTCTGGTTCCTCTGCCTTTTCTAAAACCAGCTGAACATCTGGAAGTTCACGGTTCATGTATTGCTGAAGCCTGGCTTGGAGAATTTTGAGCATTACTTTACTAGCATGTGAGATGAGTGCAATTGTGTGGTAGTTTGAGCTTTTCTTGACATTGCCTTTCTTTGGGATTGGAATGGAAACTGACCTTTTCCAGTCTTGTGGCCACTGCAGCATTTTCCAAATTTGCTGGCATATTGAGTACAGCACTTTCACAGCATCATCCATTTGAAGTAGCTCAACTGGAATTCCATCACCTCCACTAGCATTCTTCATAGTGATACTTCCTAAGGCCCGCTTGATTTCACATTCCAGGGGGTCTGGCTCTACGTGAGTTATCACACCATCGTGATTATCTGGGCCATGAAGATCATTTTTGTATAGTTCTTCTGTATATTCTTGCCACCTCTTCTTAATATCTTCTGCTTCTGTTAGGTCCATACCATTTCTGTCCTTTATTGAGCCCATCTTTGCATGAAATGTTCCCTTTAGTATCAAACAATTTCATTTTCTGATTCTGAGTTCAAAGATCCTAGAGATGAGCTCATATTATCTAAGCAGGGATGAAGGATCCAGCCCTAAGTGACTTAGCCATGGCCAGATAGCTGAATAAAAAGAATAAGGGTTATCTTATGGTGATGTCATTGGATGTTTACTCAACAGCCTTTCTTTTTTCTGCTTTCAAATCAAACTCTAATTTGTTCAGATGTCTACTTCCCTTTGCACAGCTCTCTCCTTGAGGACTGGTGATTCCAAGCTCCAGCTCCTGGTGTTGAATCACAATTGACAGAAGAAAATCCATTGCAAATACTACTTTAGGAATGAACTTATAATACAGTTCTGGCCAAAGAGATGCAAGGGGACCCTGCTGAGGGGTTTCTTCGACTGTTTTTCCTAATTGATAAAAAACAGACTTATGGACTTGTGGGGTCATAAGAACAGACAAGCAAAATATCTCTAGTTAGTGCAAAAAGCAATAGCTAAAAACAGAATAAAGTTATTTCTTGAAATGACCTTGTTCATATGAAAGTTGGCTTTTGCTTTTAAATTGATGACTATTTAAATAAATTGTTGATATCTCTTTTATAAATGATTAGTCATTTCTTTGTCTTTATCTTGAAGTGCCCACATATCATGTGTTTCATTTTAAATCTGTATAAGGAAAATGAAATGATGGCTCTGTGTTATTGGCATTATTCATATCCCTGTGACCTCACCTTCAACATTTCTCTTAGTGTGGTCTGGTACTGTTTTTGTGTTTTCCCATAGACAAATGCTGGATAGTTTTAGTTTTGGCTTTTATAGAACTTTATATCCCATGTGTAACTTTCCTCCAAAAGTTTATAATTTGGACACTGATTCAAGTGATCATTATAACTGGACTATTTTATTTTTTTAATTTTTAAAATGTGTTTATTGGCTGCACTGCACAGCATGTGGGATCTTAGTTCGCTGACCAGAGATTGAACCCATGCCCCTGCGTTGGAAGACAGAGTCTTAAACATTGGACTATCGAGGATGTCCATTGCTATAGTATTTTAATGTGTCTCTATTTCATTTTTGTATATATTAACTCCACTGTGTTTCTTTTTTCATAATTGATTTAAGGAAGCTAATTGAGAATGAGCATGATAATATCAAAGAATAATTTTTCAAGAACATTAAAGAACATGGGTATTATACAAATAAAGAATAAATACATGTTGAAGATTTATGTATCTCATCAGTAAGGGAAGAAGGTTGGTAAACTGCTACAAAAGGCATCTGAGGAACTGAGCATCGCTATGTATTGAATAAAAAACGTTGAATTTCTAGGTTAAATACAAACTTGGATAAATCCTAAAGGGCAATAAAACCATATCTGTTGGTTATAATTTCAACCAGAGAGAATTATTTGTATCTCTAGAAGACAAAATCCACAAGGTAAAATGTAACATTACAGAGTTTGGACTCTGATTGGTAATAAAAAGTATGTTAAAGAAAGTTCATTGCTCTAGAGATTTCAATAATTCTTAAGTGAATCTGTTAAACAATGTTCCAGTGAGACACTGAAAGCACATGTTGCAAGGAGATCCAACCAGTCCATTCTGAAGGAGATCAGCCCTGGGATTTCTTTGGAAGGAATGATGCTAAAGCTGAAGCTCCAGTACTTTGGCCACCTCATGTGAAGAGTTGACTCATTGGAAAAGACTTTGATGCTGGAAGGGATTGGAGGCAGGAGGAGAAGGGGACAACCGAGGATGAGATGGCTGGATGGCATCACTGACTCGATGGACACAGGTCTGAGTGAACTCCAGGAATTGGTGATGGACAGGGAGGCCTGGCATGCTGCGATTCATGGGGTTGCAAAGAGTCGGACACGACTGAGCGACTGAACCGAACTGAACCTCATTTACAAGATTTTTATGTTGTTTCTTAACAGCAATGATGATACCATGTTGTTATGAAGATTAAATAAAATAATATACATGAAAGTGCTTTATACCATGAAGTATCATAAAATGCAAAATATTTTGTAAGTTATTACTATAATTGTGCAATATTCCAAAGGCAAGCTTGACATAAGAGTCAAGCAAGTTAGACTGTCAGCTTTCTCTTTTTTTAAGATCCTAAAACAAAAACATTGGGGCATCCAATAGCGTGATGAAAATGACTCTCTGTCAATTGGAATGTGATATGCAGACAAAGATGAGAGGGATTACATATTTTTACTACTCCAGGGAGAAACATTGCAAAATAATATTGTGTTCCTTTTCTTGCCCCAGCCTGGAGCTAATATTCAGAAAAACCTGTGAATGTCCTACTTTATTAATTCAACAAGTACTGTGCTGAACACTAACAAGGTGTTACTGTGTGTCTCACTGTGAGGAGACCAAGGGGAACAAGATATTCTTTCTCTAAAAGAAGGCAGGTGTAGCAGCAGAAACTACATAAAAATAACCAATTGGAACGAAGCGGGAGGGAGAGTTATTTTGTTTTGAGTAATGAAAACATGAAGCTTTGGTTAATGTAACTAGTATTTATTTAATCACGTGTAACTTGGAAGCAAGTTCTTGTCTTTTTAAAAAAAGATTTATTTACTGGCTGTGGTGGGCAGGTCTTCATTGCTGCATGTGGGCTTTTCCTAGTTGCTGAGAGTGGGGGTCATTCATCCTTGCAGTGCGTGGGCTTCTCACTGAGGGGGCTTCTCTTGTTGTGGAGCACGGCTAGGGTTCCTGGGCTTCAGTAGCTATGGCTTCTGGGCTCTGGAGCACAGGCTCGGTAGTTGTGACGCATGGGCTTAGTTGCTCCATGGCACGTGGGATCTTCCCACACTGAAGGCGGATCTTAACCACTGGACCACCAGGGAAACCTAGGATTTCTTGTCTTTTACTGGATACTACTCTCGCTGAAATGCACATGAAACTCCTTACTGCTCTGTCTTTATATTCTACATTTTTTTTTCACCTTTTTTTTTCCTCTTTGTTCTCATTTCTTCAAATATAAAGTAATTGAAGAAAAATAGTAATTGAAAAAGATTCCTTGTCAAATTTTTGATTTTTTAAAATGTGTTTAATAAGTCTAATAAAAATGTTAGCTTGTTTAATGCTCAATGTTAAAAAGAAAAATACAGACCTGTGTTTGAAGAACCAAATGGAAATAATTTTATATCTCTAGATTTTTCCAGTGATTCTATAAAATTTCATGAGTGTAATAGTATAAATTCTGGGAAAATAGTATTTTTTTAACAACCAACCAATAAGTTGTTATTAATATAGTTAAACTAAACCAGAGACATAGCCTACAGGGCTATTTCAATGAAAGCAATAAGAAGAAAGGAAATGACTGCTTCTGAATTGCAGTGATTACTAAGTAACTATCTGTTTCTTTTGTGTCTGTGAAAACCCCCTAAATATGCCTTTCCAAATTTTTGGTAGAAAATTATTTAGACTAATACTTACTTAATATTTCATCATAATTCATTCTAGTTTTTCAAGTACAGTTTTGGAAAGGCCAAGAGCTGTCTGGAGGATGGAATGTATCTGTGATATTACTAAACTCCATAAGCTTTAATGAAAGAAAAACTCCAATACTACATATAGTTTGCTACTGTTTGTTCCAGACAGATATTTCTGTATTATCACCGTTTACACAGAAAAATCTTTATAGCAAACATGTGATTTTATCTTTAAAATTAGGTTCAATCTAATAGCATTCCAAATAGTTCTGATGAAAGACCTAGATGCTATCTGTGCTGGAATGGTAAAACCGAGAATTCCTATTCATGAATACAATAAGTGAGTTCCATATGCTAACCTGGGATGGTGCCAAGAAATATTATTAAGTGAAAAAATACACCATGGTGGTCATATATACAATCTGATTCCATTTATACTCGAACCGTGACAGAAGAGTTTACATGTATGTAGTGGTTTTGGAATTCATTTCCAAAGGTATTCATTTCCAAGGTATTAATTTCTCGTTACCTGTCTGAGTAGAAGCCTCTTTTTCTTTTTTCAGTGTTTGAATTCACAGCACTGGAAGCAAACAAATTAATTAATTAATATATATAAATACACTGGGGAAGGAGTGTGTCAGGCCTGTATATTATCACTCTGCTTATTTAACTTCTATGCAGAGTACATCATGCAAAATGCCAGACTGGAAGAAGCACAAGTTAGAAGCAAGATTGCTGGGAAAAATATCAATAACCTCAGATATGCAAATGACACCACCCTTGCAGCAGAAAGAGAAGAACTAAAGAACCTCTTGATGAAGGTGAAAGAGAAGAGTGAAAAAGCTGGCTTGAAACTCATTCAAAAAACTAAGATCATGGCACCTGGTCCCATCACTTCATGGCAAATAGATGAGGAAACAGTGACCGACTTTATTTTCTTGGGCTCCAAAATCACTGTGGACAGTGATTGTAGCCATGAAATTAATCACTTGCTCCTTGGAAGAAAAGCTATAACAAACCTAGACAACGTATTAAAAAACAGAGACATTATTTTGCCAACAAATGTCCATGTAGTCAAAGCTGTGGTTTTTCCAGTAGTCATGTATGGATGTGAGAGCTGGACCATAAAGAAGGCTGAGTGCCAAAGAACTGATGCTTTCAAACTGTGGTGCTGGAGAAGACTCTTGAGAGTTCCTTGGACAGCAAGGAGATCAAACTACTCAATCATAAAGGAAATCAACCATGAATGTTCATTGGAAGGACTGATGCTGAAGCTGAAGCTCCAATATTTTGGCCACCTTATGTGAAGAGCTGACTCATTGAAAAAACCCCTGATGCTCGGAAAGGCAGCAGGAGAAGGAGATAACAGAGGATGAGATGTCTGGATGGCATCACAGACTCGATGAACATGGGTTTGAGCGAACTTTGAGCGATAGTGAAGGACAGGAAGGCCTGGGGTGCTGCGGTGCGTGGCGTCACAAAGAGTCCTGCATGACGGAGCAACTGACCAATAACAACATGAATACATTTTTTTCCATGTGTGTATGTAGTCAATAAATGGATTACATGATAAGGGGTTGATAGATGAAAGGGGATTTTGACTTTGTCTTGTGTATTTTGTGGCTTCCCCTGTGGCTCAGAGGGTAAAGCGCCTGCCTGAAATGTGGGAGACCCAGGTTCAATCCCTGGGTTGGGAAGGTCCCCTGGAGAAGGAAATGGCAACCCACTCCAGTATTCTTGCCTGGAGAATCCCATGAATACAGTCCATGGGGTCGCAAAGAGTCAGATGTGACTGAGCGAGGTCACTTCACTTTGTATATATTGGTTTTATTTTATTTTTTATGGTGAATACATACAATCACTTTTAAAATAAAGTAGACAATCAAGACAAATAGTTTAAAAAAGAAGAGATGAGTTATAAATACTGACATAGAAATATACATTTTATATGAAAAAGTTACAGAATAACACGGTACTATCTTGTTTATATTAGAAAAGGAAAGCAAATTGTGCTGAGAGTGATTTTGAAGACAGACTTGCACTTTTTCCTCACATACTTCTGTGTTACAGTTTATTCAGTGAGTATATACTTGTATATTATTTGTGTCATTTATGAAAAAAACAATTTTTTTTTTGCCAAGAATTATCTGTTTTCTTTCTTCCAAAGGATGAGTCTTCAAGGAAGTTTTGAGACCTTTTTAATATGTATTCAATGATTAGATAGAAAAACTGTTTCATTTTGTATAATAATATCAATATTAATCAGATGACTCCCATGTGAACTTTTGTGAAATAATTTTTGATACCTTTTCTTAATCTCCATAAGAAATTAAGACTTTTATCTCAATATTATATTTTTCCTCCTTAATAGCTCTTGAATTCTTTTAAATTGTTTGATATCTAAAGCATTCTCTCCTTATTCTTGATAGGGATATTTTGTGTGATTCACCCTACCTAGTCCATTAATTTTGCTTTCTTATGGATAGGTTGAGTCTTTCTTTCACAGAGCTTGCACTTGCATTCTTCACATGTCTATTTAGTTTTTATGCTCATGTTTGTGGAACTGCCATCTTTCCTGCTGGTTATATGTACCTGAAAGGAGAGATGGCAGTCCGGATCCTAGTAGATACTCCGCTTAGTAAAGATGATGTGTGTTAGAAGGTGACCACAAAAGAAGAAGCGCCTCTGGTATTGCATTTTGTAACCTGCCATCCCCACTCCCAAACTGCACCAAGCCCTGATATTTTCCAGGGACTGCTTCTCCTTGTAGTTACCTAATAGGGCCTGGGTGATGGGAAACTACTCAGTCCCTCTGTACTAAGCAGCTACTCTATCCTTCCTCTCTAACCTGGGGCCAGTGGTGTTCAGATGAACTACCGTGCTGCAGGCACTTGCCTAGAAACTATTTTCTGTCCCCTCGATGTATGGCAGAGGAGGCACAGAGCTGGCCAGTGAAATGTGAAGAGAGGAGAGTCTAGAACTAGAAACCTTTCTTCTAGATACTGTGTGCTTTGACCCACTCTTCTGGTTTCCCAAGGGCTTTCATAGTCTTTGATGTAGTTTGTTTTTTAACTTTGTGGCATCTCTAGGTTTGAATTTAGGGAAGAAGCAATCATACTTGTTCACGATCTGATCCTGACCACTATACCAAATACCAAATTCCAGCTTGAAATGTACCTGCCCCCCCCACCCCCGCCCGTCCAATGTCCAATCACCTCCCTTACATCTAGTTTAATGCTTCTTATACTTTAGTTTCTTTCCTCAAGGAAGCCTGACTCACAAAGTAACATATGTATTTCCTTATACTTGTCTATATAATGTTGACGATTGGGACTGTATAAGTATTTCTTCAACTGGTCCTCTCCCTAGATGTTAAGGTCTATGAAAGCAAGGAATATGTCTTTTTTTTACTACCCATGACATCGATCACAGTTCTGGTACAGTTGCTGAGATGCCATGAATAATTTTCAAAGGAAAAGTAAAGGGGAGATAGAACAAAGATCCATTTTCATTAAAGTGGAACATAATGCATATCTATTCAAGAACAATCTACTTCTGAATTAGTCACATATGTAATATATACAATGTATGAAACCACTCCAGTATTATTTCTTGCCTGGGAAATCCCATGGACAGAGGAGCCCTGCTGAGCTATAGTACATGGGGTCACAAAAGAGTAGGACACAACTTAGTAACTACACAACAATAAAAATGAAATCACAGACTGGCTTTATCCTGAATGCTAAATAACACTTCGCCTTCTCATTTTATTAATATCTTGTCATAGACCAAAAGTAGATGAGATTTCTGGAAAAGAAACATAATATATTACGACAGAAAATAAAATGAACTCTTAATTATCCATTGAGAATAAGTGATAAAGTGTTAACTACATATAAAACTATTCTGAATAAGAGTGTGTTCAATTCCCAAGATATAAAGAATTCTTCACTTAAAAGCCTGAAAAACTAGGTGAAATTTTAATTAAAAAATTAAGCGTTACTAAAGAAATAACCATAGTAAACCAGTGAAAATTACATAGTAGAGCAATAAAGGGAGGAAAAAAGGAAATGTTAGGCCTACTTTCAAGGTCCTCCTTTTAAACACTTGGACAATTAAATAAGTTCTCCTCCCTGTCTGTTTTAACATACAACTTAATTTTGCAGGCTCTTGTCTACATGTTTCCTAGACCAGATAGTTCAGTGCTAGGTACGTCTGTCAGGTTCTTGGATGCTAATAGCTCACAAAGCTTTTTAAATAACAATGTCAAGATATAAAATGGTGTTACAAACCTCAGGCTGTTTTCCTTCTGGTGGACCAGACTATTGTAGAAGCACGTGGTGCTTGCCTACTACACTCTTTAATCCAGTCCTCCCTTTCTAGTACAATAACTTAAACTTGGATACATGAATGATTAAGACATCTGCTTCCCATCTCTCCCTGCCATATCTATCAAGTTCTCCAGGGTTGTCATCTTCATTTGTGAGCCACCATTAGAAGGTGAAGCCAACTGGTTTACAATGAAGCAAACAAGAAACGTTATCTACAAAATCTCTGCTCTCTCAGTGTTAAGGTCTTTCACAATACAGTTTCTATTCAGCGCCAACTTTCTTTATTCTTTTGTCTGTCATTGAGCCAACTTTTTACTCCTTCGTGTAAAATGCACACTTATGGAAGTTATCAACTACCAATTAATGGAGTTCCAAGTTCTAGGAAGGAAAATGAAAACAAAGCTCTTGGGGAGGCAAGGCTTATACTGATAACTAGAAATTAAGGGTAATTCACATAACTGGACAGAGCGTGACTCATAAAGCTCAGCACATGACTCATGGGCTTTCACTGAGATAAGGCCAGCAATATGCATAGAAGAGTTCAGTGTATGCAAAAGCAGGCTGAAAAACATATCAATCCATTATGAGGAGACCAGCATGTTGCAAAGATATATGTTATAAATAGGACTGTCACATCAAGAAAGGTTCATAGCACCTGTGAAGGAATCTGTTTCCAGTGACCCAAACAGAACAGAGCACAGTGTAAAATAGAGGTTCTGTGTGTTATTGAGCTTGTCACCATGACTATGAATATTTCTGGTGTGAGGAGGAGTTTGGGGAATACTTAATAGAACAAATAAGGTACTGGAAGATCATGAGAAGTATTAAAAGCAAGTACTTCACAGACCAGTCATCTGTGCTTGTCAGCTTACTCTCATTCCCTTAGCTGCCAGCTGACTGGCCCAAGTCTTATCATTTTCATACTCCCTCCCTCCCCTACTTTGCATGTTCTGACAGCTTTGTGGCATAAAAGTCTATTTTCCTTCCACCTTCTCTCTTTGTCATGTTATGGACCGTATTGCTTTTTCCCACCCTTGGATTCATTTTCTACCAACACTGCTAGGGATGTTACTAGAAATCTGATTTACTCTGGAGTTTTATCTCCAGCTTGGTTTGTTGCTTGTCTGCAACTTTCTCCACCCCTAACCATATACAGGCACACAAAAATGCTTCTATTTTCTGACTAGATGAGGCATGTTAACTTCTCAGCCAGAATCAGTAGTGGAATTATTATAGATCTTACAGACAGGATCTGAACTGGGAGAGGAAAAGAACTGAAGGACATTGATCCTAGGTAAACGGGAGATAGCATGTAGATTCAGAGATCTGAAAACTGTTGAATATGATCATTGGACATAGAAGTAAACAAGAAAAGTATTTTTTTCTCTTTTTTTAAACAGAAGTGTGTTAAATGAGTGAGGTAATAACAAGGCCACACAGAGGATGGCACTAGAAAGTGAGAGGGGAATTAATACTGTAGAAGATTATAAGAACACTGGTCTGACTTCTTGGTGTAATCCAAAAACAGAAGACAAGAGATAAATGGCGACTTTTAGTTCATGTTTCTTCCTTCAGTTAATTTTATTATATCTGTGAACATGGCAGATCATATAATATATATCCATTTACTTGTTTCATAAATACGTTTCATATTTATACCTCGAACATTTTGAAAAAGACATACACAGAACTGGGAGCCTTAGGGTCATCAGAGGGGTGAATGGACTGTTGACGGTCAAGATGGAGTGAGACTTTTCACCCCATCTATGTTATTTCGCACTTACCTAGGTAGTAAAAAGAATTCTACTACCAACTGCTTATAAACTACTCATTCTAATTTAGCTCCTTTATTTTAAAGAAGAAGAAAACAAGACTCAGAACAATGGTGAGAGGAGGTTGTTCAGTATTCTGCAGACAGAACAGAGTTAGAGCCTAGAATTTTTTGCTCAGCAGTTCAGGGCAAAGTCTATAATAGCAGAAAAAAGAGCAAACTTACATAACTGAACATTATGAAGATATCACTTGTGGAAAGAAAACCAAAATTGATAGTATATTTTAATTTCATGCTATCCTTCATGGTCTGATGCAAAATATTCTGAAAATGTTGCCATCTCTCATTTTTGAAGATGATAGTTATTTCTTCATTGTGTTGCATGGTCTTGAGCAGCTTTCTTCAACAGTGGTGACAGAAATTTTTCTCTCACAGGTTTTCCTTTGATATTTTTTATTTATTAAAGAGTTGGGGGTGGGGGAAACTCTACCCATTGGAGCATACACACTAGAGGGTGGAAACATAAATAAATAAATAAAATACATAATATGGCAGATGATGATAAATACTGTTGGAAATCATAAGGGATATAGTTTTAACACAAATAATTTATCAATCTATGTATTTGAATAATATTTAAAGTCTCATGAGCACAATGACTAAGGAGTGGCTTCTTTTCTGTGGGGAGGGCAGGAAAGATCTTGGATAGAAAATACTGGACCAAGATCTTAAAGGATAAGTGGAAATTTGCTAAAGGACAAGCAGGGTGAGGGCTAAATCTTGGGAGAGTATTCTAGGACAGATTAATAGTGAGAATGAATGATTCCAAAGCTCTACTAAAAAGATTTTGGTTCTGGAGTCCTGCAATTTGTACTTTATAAAGCTCCACAGATTACTTCAATGTGCTCTAAAGACTGAAATCCTGTAACAGAAACAGGTACTGCTTATGGCAAAGGGGGCTTCCCAGGTGGCGCTAGTGGTAAAGAGCCTGCTTGCTAATGCAGGAGACATAAGAGACACAGGTTCAGTCCCTGGGTCTGGGAGATCCCCTGGAGGAGGACATGGCAACCCACTCCAGTATTCTTGCCTGGAGAATCCCATGGACAGAGGAGCCTGGTGGGCTACAGTCCATGGGGTTGCAAAGAATTGGATACTACTTAAGTGACTTAGCACGCACACATGAAAACAGGCAAGTAGCTGGAAGTACAACCTGTTGCTAAGCAAGGAAGAGGCTTTATAACAAGATCAAGATTTTGAAATTTGTTATGTAGGCACATGGGAGCCCAAAGGCTTTTAATCATGGGAGTTACATGAGTGGTGATATCTGAATTTTAAGAAAATAACTAAGATGATGTGTTTAGGTAAGAGGAAGAAGGGAGATACTGGAGGCAGGGAGACCAGGTAGGCTACCCTCATAATTTAAATGAAAGTTGGTGATAACTGCCATAGGTCCCTGGAACTTGCCATAGAGGGATATTTGGAGGGAGACTAGATAGAGCTTAGTCCTGTGATATGAGTGAGAAGGACTCCAGATTTCCTGGTTTTGTGAGCCATGACAGACTTAGAATGAGTAGAAGAAACAGGTTGGTGTGGTTAGAGAGGACGCATCAACTTGCAGCTTTTCAAGAGCCCAAGGGACACAAACATGGATTTATCCAGAAGACAAAGGAAAACACAACCTTGAAGGCTTAAGCAAAGTTTGGGGACAAGAAAATAAAGACTTTGAACCCATTACCTTATGAGTGGTATTTTGGAGCCCTGGGTCTTGGACTTGTTGGGAAAAGGTACTGATGTCCATGGAAGATGCTGAGTGAAAGAGAAGAAAATATGAATTGCCTTTAAGAAATGGTCAGAGGAGGACGAGGTAATGAAAGTCATTCATTGTTTTATGCCAAGGTGTTTAGAAATTCTTCCGAGATAGAGCAGTGTCTGTTGCTTCCTTTGTACCTAATTTCCAAGGCATTAGTACAGAATGTACAGCAGGCATTTAATACTTATTTTCTGCATTGATGACCTACTGACATGGGTAAGAATCAATCTTTTGCTATTAGCAATATTTCTGAAGTCTAAATGAAGGACTTAGAGCCTACTATAAAATACCAATGTTATTGTTGATGAGTCAAAAAAAAGTATATAAAAACTGATCTTCTTGAGTAGTTCATTTTTCAATGTTATAGCTCAACCTAAAATCTAGTTAATTAAAAAAAAAAAAAACCTTCAGGCATAAACTACTCACATGAATTTTCCAAGTGGTTTAAGAATCATATGTTGACAAAACTAACACAGCATTGTATTCGTGAATCAATTCGACTTCAATAAAAAATAGATGAAACATTATACATTAACATTTCTATAGATATTTTACTCTTTTCTGCTAAAATTTTGGGATTGTTTTTCTCACAATAAAACATTAGTCCTAACCATTTTAAACATTTAAAAATGTATAGGATACCATTTACATGGTTCTTGACAAGTATTAATGACATTTCAAAAGTCAAACCATCTACTATTTAATATCTTTCTAAGAAAACGATAGTATTTTGACTAAGTGATTCTTACAGCCACATGTAGCTTATTTTTAACAGTTAGGCTAATTGAATGAAAGGCGACACTCAAAAATTGTAAGCTGTATGATCATTGTCTCATTAGATCATCCAGTAAACCAGATTAAACCAAAATTTTTCATAGATTATTAAGTGAAAGGAGGAAAACTAAAATCAGTTATAGGAAGGATTAACAATGGTGACTCATATGGCAGCTGGATGACCTTCACACCAAGAAGACATGCAGATGTGTTGAAAGAGACGAAGGAGAAAGGCGCAGTGTCTGTTGGACATGGTGGCATCTTGCAGGGCTCAGGCTCATGATTTCTGAAATGACTCAGTGGCATTGCACAACTGATGCTTTGTGAAAACCAGTTACTTAAGACAACTCCAAAATTACTAAAGGTTGTTTTACTGGCCTGTGCTTCTCCACTTTACCCAAACACACACCAGAATGGTGTATTTACCTGCTAGATCAACTAATCTCTATTTCATTAAAAATATTTTAAGAGCCTTAACCACACACATTGGTCATTTTAATTTTCTTCATAGGTCTAAATAATTGTAGAAATCAGAGTCATTAACCCTTCAGTATTTCCTTTGTTATTTTGAGCTTCTTCAAGGGATGTTTTAGGCATGAGTTGAAAATAAATTTCAGCCAAGTAGTTTTTACTCAGGTAGAGGCAAAAGGTATGGGAGGCTTTAAAAAAAAAATTAGAGCAAAACTATTGCAATCTCCAAAAGCAAAAACTTCAGTTTGGAAAAGTGGATTTTTTTTTCAATTTACAGCATAAAAACAATCTTGAAAAAATAAATACTGTGGTTTACACAAGTTTCCACCTCTATAAGTTGTTCTTCACTAGAAAACCAAGCCACAAGTATATGTAAGAATTGATAGGGGACAGAATTCAGATAGATATTTGTTTGATCGATTCATTCATTCTTGTTCACAACTATATAAATAATTTTATCAGGAACTAGAATAAAAGACGGTTAATGACTTTACATGCACAAACAGAAGGTTGCTTTTCACTTCTAAGAATTTAGTATTAGGTCAATCTTTATTGTGGTGGATAATTAACAATTTACAGTAAAAAGCATAAATTGTTTTCTGGCATGGGTTTTGTGTTCCTAGGAAAGACGCATACTGACTAGCATCACATCTGTTTACTCATTTATCTTAGCTATGTTAATAAAATTTAGGATGTTGTAACTAGAAGCAAGTGTTTAGTTTGCTAACATGCCTTTAGGAAATATACTATGTTTAGACAGACTTTTTAAAACAATCAGCTTCCGGACCAAACATCTGATAAACTGCAAAGCAAGAATAGGTCCTTTAATTTTAGATGGAGTAATGGTGACTTATTTCCTTTCATTGCAGGTCAGTGGCTTCTTTTATCTACGACCAGTGTTGAGCGGGAAGGCACTGCAACCTAGCTTTGTTTGAACTAGGGAATGATGTTCAGAGCACTTCTAATGGGAACTGGCATCACAGCCTCACTTACTTATGAAGCCCAAACTCTTTTCTAATTAGTTTGTATATTACTGAAGGAGATAATTGTCTTTTATTGTATGCCAAAAGCATGATTTGGAAATAACCAATCCTAACATTTAAGTCAGTGTAGGAAATCTGAGTCTATGCCTCTAGTAAGCATTTGGAGATAGGTCTAAAATTTGTATTAGAAAAACATTTTCAAAGAGATATTCATCTCCTTTTCTCTTGTTCTCCCCCTAAATGAACAGAGGGATTTCTAAAATTTGGCTTGGAAAAAATGAATGGACAACATTAGATCATTGCCCCTGGTGTGTTTTTTTTTTTTTTTTTTCATTTTTTTCAAATCTCCACCAAAGACTCTTAAATGACATAAACGTTAATTTATGACAACACAGCTGTTGTGTTTGGTCCCTTCTAACAGCCAAATGATTGTGTGAAAATTCTAGCCTCTATTGTTCCTTTATTGGGAAAGTCTTTGAAAACCAAAATGATTTCTATGAACTTCAAAAAGGTGTGATAGCCAATTGTTTGAACGCCCGTGAGAGAATTCTCCCACTTATTCACAGAACACAGTGTTGTCATGTTGGAAACTCAAATCTACACAGGATGTTACTGCCTGCACACGTGTCTGCCGCTGTGATGTGGGTAGTACAATACCTCCAGGTTTATAAGGAGATCTGTAAACAGGATGCTTGTAACAGCTACGGACACAGTGCCTCTCTTGTTAGAGAGAGAAAGGTTTGAAGGTCTTAATGGCTACATTCTACTGGAGTAAATACGAAAAACATGTTCAAATCCTTTTTCCAAAGATCTTTTATATTTTCTACATATCTATCCCAAACACAATATACTATTTTAAGTCATAGACATTAATAAAGTTATAGAAAATTCCTCAAATATTTCAAGCAAAGCACACATAGAATTTCCTTTTTAAGGGAAGCACTTCATTTTATGATAAATAAAAAATAAAGCACAAAGAGATTTGATTTGGATTATTCCTGAATTCTCTTCAGATCAGAGATAATGAGTTTATTATTCCGTGAAGTATACAGAAATCCTTTTTTGATTGATGTCAATGTAAAGTTTTTCTGTATATTAATTTTTCAGGAGTTAAGCTATATCATTATGTCAAGGTATAAACCCTATTTAGTAGGATTTATATTGTTTTGTAAATATAGAGCTTATAACTGTTGGCCCTTCTACCACTTTTGGAAAGATGCAAGCTAAGCAACATATTAATAATTCTCTTTGGTTGGGATAGCTGCTCGGGAAAGCCAGTGGGAGACCGTTTAGACAGTACACTTATTCTCTATGAGTTGTCTTTATGATATCCCTTTGCTGTGTGTGCTCAGTCAATATCCTTATTAATAATCAGGAATCAACTACATTTCAGTTTCAGTTCTTATAAAGGACAGAATCAGTGTGATGAACCAAAAGACGATAGAAAAGAATCCAACTTTCCGGAGAAGTGCTTTGTCATATCCAATTCCCCAAATTATTATTGCTTTTCTCAGGTGTTCTCTTTCCCTTCTTGGCATTTTACCATAGCAAACTTTCTTCAGCCTTGCCACCTCACACACACACACACACACCTCTCCCTGCCTCCTTGCAGTGAACCTGAAATAAAAAAAAAAACAACCCACACTTCACCCACGCCCATTCTTACCTGTTTTGTTTGCTTATTTTGCCTATCCTCTTGACCCATCTTCTTTCTGCTTTCAGTTCTTGCTTCATGCATTAACTGCTCATTCAGATGCTTCTCATTTGAGAAGACACTGAGGTATGGGTTTTTTTTTTTTCAGCTTTATTGAAGTATAATTGACAAAATTGCATATATTTAAGGTGCACAAGATGACTTGATATACATGTACATTGTAAAATGATTACCATAATCAAGTTAATTAATACATCTGTTATCTTACAGTTATCTCTTTTTGTCTGTGTGTGTGGTAAGAACACTTAAGAGCTATTCTCTTAGCAGCTCTCAGGTACACAATATAACATTATTATTTTTTTTTAAATATTTATTTATTTATTGGGCTCTACCGAGTCTTAATTGTGGCACACAGTATCCTTAGTTGCAGCTTGTCAGCTCTAGTTCCCTGACCAAGGACTGAACTTGGGCCCCCTGCCTTGGGAGCCTCACGTCTTAGCTACTGGACCACCAGTGAAGTCCCACATACTGCATTATTAATTATAGTTACCATGCTGTACATTAGATCTTCAGAACATAGTCCTCTTATAATTGTCAGTTTTACTGTATTTACTGAAGTAGAGTTAGGTATATGGCAAAGTGATTTCAGTTTATATATATACATAATCTGAATACATATTCTTTCTCAGATTCTTTTCCCTTTTAAGTTGTTACAAAATGAGTAGAGTTCCCTGTGCTACCCAGGAGGCCCTTGTGGATTACCTGTTTTATATGAAATTATATGCTCTTTGATCAACATCTCCACATTTCTCCCATCCCCCAGCAGCCTGTTCTACTCTCTGGTTCTATGAGTTTGATTGTTTAGATTTCACATATGCTGCTGCTGCTAAGTCACTTCAGCCGTGTCCGACTCTGTGTGACCCCATAGTCGGCAGCCCACCAGGCTCCCCCATCCCTGGGATTCTCCAGGCAAGAGCAATGAAGTGGGTTGCCATTTCCTTCTCCATCACATATAAATGAGATCATAAAGTATTTATCTTTCTCTGTCTGGCATATTTCACTTAGTCTAATAGGTTTCTTGGGTAGACTGTCAGCTGCTTCTCTTGGCCTATGCAGGCATGATTGGAGATGAGCAGAATCTGGCTCATAACCTAAGTATCCTACATGGAACATCACACTGTATATGTGGAAGTATTTTAAAGTCAATTATAAATGTCATAGCAACTCCATAGCAAATCTAATGTCAGATATTTGTCTTTATCTTAGAACTGTTACCCCAATTCCAGGCTCATAAGCAAATGATTACAACAAAAACTTAACTTACCCAAGCTGAACCCACATTTATTCCTTCACCAGTCCCCAAACGTTGCTTCTTCATGTTTCCCACACCTTTGTAGTAGTGCATGATCAGTTACCCCCTTATTCAGACTCTTACACACATGTAATCACTCAACAAATACTGTCAGCGTTGAAGCCAAATTCTTTAAATCCCAACTCTATCATTTACTAGCTATGTGACCTTGTGGAAATTTCTTAACCTCTCTGAACCTCAATTCCCTTATCTTTAAAACAAGAATAATAACATCTGGTCCACAGGTTTAATGTAAGGTTGAAATGACATAAAGTAAGTAAAATATCTAGCAAAAGGCTTGGAACACAATAAAGACTCAAGAAACATTAGTTTTCTTTCTTAACTCTTTCTCTCACACCCTTGCCATCCTTTGGTGATTGAGTCTGTGCCTTTAAAGTAATTAATAATTAATTCATTCAATAAATATTCCTTTATTCTCTCATAGCTTCCCTGGTGGCTCAGATGGTAAAGACTCTGCCTGCAATGCAGGGGACCTGGGTTCAATCCCTGGGTTGGGAAGATCCCCTGGAAAAGGAAATGGTAACCCAACTCCAATATTCTTGCCTGGAGAATCCCACGGACAGAGGAGCCTGGTGGGCTACGGTCCATGGGATCGATCGCAGAGTCAGACACGACAGAGCAGCTAACAGGACACAAACTATTCTCTCATAGTTTTAAAAGGTACTCAAAGTACCGGGAGCACAGCTGAGAGAGAGAGAATACACGTATTAGCTTACATCTTACACTCTGTATCCAACAGGTATAGAATACTGCCTTGCACATAGTAGGTGCTTAGTAATTGTTGTTGATGGCAGTGCTCTGATAAGCCTAATAATGCATTCTCCTTTCACTGATTCTTTCTCACTGTTGCACTCTTTACACACAAAGTCAGTACAATTTTATTAAGGCTCATATTTTTGTTGGGGAAGAAGCTTTGGGAGCTTCAATTATTGACTCAGCAAACCACAGGATGTCTGTGCAAAGAGCAGACCATAGTGGTCTGGTGGCAAGCTTGCATGGACATGTACTCCCTGGGACCCTCCAGAGCTTCCAGTTACCCCGTGTGACCTTTCACCACCTCAGCAGTAACACAGAATCTATGCTTTCACTGATTTTTGAGCCGTTAAAATCCCTCTCAAATGCCTCCTATTTAACAATTACAATTTCATAAAGAGAAACCTTCAATTTAAAATGAAAATAATGAAAAAAAGTGTGCAGTAAATGTTTATTGTGTGACTCTTGCCTCTGAACTCAAGATCAAGTGAACTTTCTGTTTTCCAAAATCAGAATTCACAGTTCTTATAGAAATATAAAGAGAAGGCCATTTGAATGCACATATTCACTACCTAAACGTAGCAACAGTATTCTTTTTTTTTCTCTCTCCTGAAAATATCCTGCACTTGAAAGAAAATTGTTGCTTGTTTTTAACAAAGTGAAATAACTACCCTCAAAGATAAAGGATCAGTGAAACTGAAAAGTGAAAGTGCTAGTTGCTCAGTCATGTTCGACTGCTTGTAACCCCGTGGACTGTAGCCTGCCAGGCTCCTCTGTCTGTGAAATTCTCCAGGCAAGAACACTGGAGTGGCTAGCCATTCCCTTTTCCAGGGGATCTTCGTGACCCAGCTTTCAAACTCAGGTCTTCTGCACTGAGGAGGATGCTTTACCATCTGAGTACCCCAGGAAGCCCAAGACAAAGGATCAAACAATTCATAAATCTAAAAATAATACTAGATTTAGGGTTAAAGATCCAAACTTAAATGACAGTGTTTAAAATGGCAATTTTAAAGAAATTTGGAAATAGTTTGATATTTTTTGGTGGTATGGGGTTCTCAGAAGGAGAAATTCAGGAGTTGTGCTTATTGATTGGCTTGGGGTTCATTAAATTTCAGGAAAAAACTTCTCCCAGGGTTGATTTTTAACATCTTTCACATTCTAGTGATCACTCTTGTATATGTTGAGTTCACGAGGTCAAAACATTTTGCAAGAAGAAAACATTCAGGTAGAGACATGGAAGATGGAGATAGGCATTGAGTTGCAAAAACTTTTCAATCAAACCCAAACCAGGTTCCTTAATTTTTCAAACCTGTGCATTTTAAGAAAATGTAATCCACATGTGTTTTATTCACTTACAATGAAATCATGGAATTGTTAGAAACAGCTGTTTAATGTCAAAAAAAAAAAAAAAAACCAACCTCATTTCGATGTTTTAGCTTCCTCCAGTCAAAACCAGAGCTGCGTTTCTCCATCAGAAATTGATTTGAGGATCAAAGGGTGAGATTCAGTTCAAAACTTTAAACCTCTTCTTCTGAGGTGAATGTTTAAAATCCATCAAAAGAGCTGTCCCTCTCAGAGAACTCATAAACTGGGGAGAGATTTTTCTCTTTTAAGTCTGTTTGACCACAGGATTGGGGGCAATTTTTATTTGGGGATATTTGAAATGTCAAAAATCTTTTGTTTTTCAAAAAGCAATAAGGCAAAGGCAAAACCAGTGTGTTGTTGTGCTTTTCAATTCTGCGAGATCAGATCAGTGCACCAAATATCAGTTAAGCAGTTTAGTGTTGCATTAGTCAGGGTTTTCCAGAGATACAGAACCAATAGGATACATGTGTTTATATATAAAGAGATTTATTGTAAGGAACTGGCTCTCATGACTATGGAGGCTGAGAAGTTGCAAGATGGGTAGTCTGCAAGATGGAGACTGTGTTTGTAATTCCCCTATGAGTTCAACAGCCTGAGAACCATGTAAGCTGATGGTGTAAGTTCCAGGCTGAAAGCCTGCAGGCTCAGGTTCCAAGAAGGGCTGATGTTTCAGTCCATGTCTGAAGGCTGAGAAAGACCAATTTTCCAGCTCAAACAGTCAGGCAAGATGACCCTCCCCTTACTCAGGCTTTTTCTTCTTGTCAGCTCTTCAGCTGATTAGGTGAGGTCTAACTATATTACAGAGGGCAATCTACTTTACTCAGTCAATGGTTTCCGATATTAAGCTCCTTCAAAAACCCTCTCATAGACACATACAGGATAATGTTTGGCAAAATGTCTCAGCACCCTGTGGCCCAGTCAAGACATAAAATTGACCACCATAAGTAAGTTCTAGAACAGCTTCAATTACTGAAAATGCCATGCTAACGATGTGCGCTCTTTTCTTGAAAAACTAATAGTCTCAAAAAGGCAATCAAGCATGTAAATATGAAGTTTCAGTGCAAGGTGATAAATCCAGTAATGTACAGGTAAGGGTGAGAGTGATTAACTCCATTGAGGTCCAATAAGAAGCGTTAGGTACCTGGTGGGAAAATGTTGAAAAACAAAAAAAATTTTTTTTTTCACTTTACATGACTTCTATGTGGTTCAAATAACTTAATAATCCTACTGTGTATTTATTAAGCCACTACTCTGTGCTTGGCAGAGTGGCTAGACACTTTATCTTGAATCCTTACAAACTGGTAAGGGCATTGTTGTGATATCATTGTATGATTGAACAAAATGAGATCAGGAAGGTTACATAGCTTTTCCTAGTTTTCCCAGTGGGATTCAAATCCAAGGTCACTTGGTTGATTCCAAACTTAATGCCCTTTTCAATATTCCACACAGCTTTTCCCTTAAGAGTATTTACCATAAGATTTGTCAGTTTACTTTTTGAATAAAAAGTGTTCTGAACTCTGAAAATAGAAGGGATCTGATTATCAGCTCTGTTGGGGAAAAAAGTGATTGCTACCCTAATATTATCAGGGGAATTCTGGCAGATTTCTTTGCGATTAAATTAGAGGTAAAAGAGATGGGAATACCAGACCACCTGACTTGCCTCTTGAGAAACCTGTATGCAGGTCAGGAAGCAACAGTTAGAACTGGACATGGAACAACAGACTGGTAAAAAGGAGTACGTCAAGGCCGTATATTGTCACCCTGCTTATTTAACTTATATGCAGAGTACATCATGAGAAACGCTGGGCTGGAAGAAGCACAAGCTGGAATCAAGATTGCTGGGAGAAATGTCAATCACCTCAGACATGCAGATGACACCACTCTTATGGCAGAAAGTGAAGAGGAACTCAAAAGCCTCTTGATGAAAGTGAAAGAGGAGAGTGAAAAAGTTGGCTTAAAGCTCAACATTCAGAAAACTAAAATCATGGCATCTGGTCCCATCACTTCATGGCAAATAGATGGGGAAACAGTGGAAACAGTGTCAGANAAAGAGATGGGAATACCAGACCACCTGACCTGCCTCTTGAGAAACCTGTATGCAGGTCAGGAAGCAACAGTTAGAACTGGACATGGAACAACAGACTGGTAAAAAGGAGTACGTCAAGGCCGTATATTGTCACCCTGCTTATTTAACTTATATGCAGAGTACATCATGAGAAACGAGGGGCTGGAAGAAGCACAAGCTGGAATCAAGATTGCTGGGAGAAATGTCAATCACCTCAGACATGCAGATGACACCACTCTTATGGCAGAAAGTGAAGAGGAACTCAAAAGCCTCTTGATGAAAGTGAAAGAGGAGAGTGAAAAAGTTGGCTTAAAGCTCAACATTCAGAAAACTAAAATCATGGCATCTGGTCCCATCACTTCATGGCAAATAGATGGGGAAACAGTGGAAACAGTGTCAGACTTTATTTTTGGGGGTTCCAAAATCACTGCAGATGGTGACTGCAGCCATGAAATTAAAAGATGCTTACTCCTTGGAAGGAAAGTTATGACCAACCTAGATAACATATTCAAAAGCAGAAATATTACTTTGCCAACAAAGGTCCATCTAGTCAAGGCTATGGTTTTTCCTGTGGTCATGTATGGATGTGAGAGTTGGACTGTGAAGAAAGCTGAGCGCCGAAGTATTGATGCTTTTGAACTGTGCTGTTGGAGAAGACTCTTGAGAGTCCCTTGGACTGCAAGACGATCCAACCAGTCCATCCTAAAGGAGATCAGTCCTGGGTGTTCACTGGAAGGACTGATGCTGAAGCTGAAACTCCAATACTTTGGCCACCTCATGCGAAGAGCTGACTCATTGGAAAAGACCCTGATGCTGGGAAAGATTGAAGGCAGGAGGAGAAGGGGACGACAGAGAATGAGATGGTTGGATGGCATCACCGACTCAATGGACATGAGTTTGGATAAACTCTGGAAGTTGGTGATGGACAGGGAGGCCTGGCGTGCTGCAGTTCATGGGGTCATAGATTCGGACACCACTGAGCGACTGAACTGAACTGCGGAAGTAGCAATGGAAGCAGCAAGATTCTCCCCTAGAAAATGCATGTGTGAACATCAGCAGTTGTTTAGAAGACTGCTTCTTAAAACAATAGCAGCAAGCACTGAAGGAAATGGCAACTTTCCCGGGCAGCCAGTCCCAGAGCAAAGCACGGCCCACCTGGGCAGGGTCCACTGGAGGCTCCGGACTGTTGGGGTCACAGCCCTGGCCTGGCCATGCCTTAGCTGGCCACCACTGTATTCTAGAATTTTATTTTTGAAGACAAAACAAATCAAAGCAAAAATAATTTTTGTCACATCCTCTTGAATACAGTCAACACTTACATTCACTCATTTGTGAATATACGTGAATAAAAACAGGGGCATACAGAAGTCCATTTTTTGACAGGAAAAAATAAAAATAAAGGATAATTGACACTCAGAGGAAAATGAGTAGAGGATACCTGAAAATATAGACTACTGGGGAAATGAGGAATAGGATGAGAAAGTTCAATGCGTAGGAAGGATGAATGCATGAAATCTGCCTGTGTCAGCCACACAATCTATACCTAGTCACTGACTGCTTCAAGGAAGACTTTCAAGCTGATGGCTGTAACTTCCAACCCATCTACCCTTGATACAACTTTCAAGAGTTTTTGTTGGGTTTTGTTGTTGTTTTAAAGTCCCAATATGTGAAGTAGTGACACGAAAATCTTCTGTTCTGTCAGTTATTGGAGGTTGCGTGAGATAACTCACTGCAGATTGGATATCTTAAACTTTTGAATCCTGACTCACATCCTAGCTTTCTCCCCTACTGGATGGAAATCTCTCCACGTTATAGTTACCTTATTAGTTATTCCCAAGGTGACAGTAGGCGGCTAATACTATCCACCTCAGGAGACTTGTGCGAGGAGCAGAGCAGCTTAAGGCAAACAAAAACCTGGCTCACAGAATATAGTCAACTAAGGGTGCTTGGGAGTAATTATTAATTTAAATATGATCAATACCAAGATATGAGAGAACACAATGAAATGATCAATACCAACATATGAGAGAACACTATGAAATGATCAATACCAACATATGAGAGAACACAATGAAATGACTCAGCAGGCCTTGAATTTACTGTTTACTTAGAAAAATAAATAAATGAAAGAGCGCAGAAAGAACAAGGAACAAGTGCTTTCTTGATAAGGTGGCCTCAAACACTATGCTCTGGTCTGTGAAGAATAATTTTTTTTTTCTTTCAGAAGCATCTCTTAAATACTTACAGCGTTCTTCTTTTCTCATGCACACATATCAATGGGAAAGTTATACGTAGAAAAACGGGCTCCCTTGTGAGATACAAACTTCTCACTCCAGTAAACAAGTGCTCAGAAGATGACCTTAAGTTCACCACAGGCAGAGGAAGATAACTGAAAACTGTAAGTATAGAAATCATCTATTTTTAGTTTCTACATGCCTTAGCGTAATACACATGTTACTTTCTAGAATTTATCATGCTAACAATACCACTTTTATGGAATTGACTCCTATGTGATCTGTTGGTCCTATTTGAATAGCATTGTGAAATACTGAATAATCACTTAATATCTCTAAGCATTAGTATGAAACTTGGGAATAATAATATCTCTTTCACAGTGTTATTGTGGATATTAAATGAAATAATTGTCAAAATATTAAGCACATTGTTTGAAACACAGTAGGCAGTGTTCATAGTGTTAGAAAACAAGGCTTAGAAACCTCATGTCCTGATGGCTTGTGCTTAGTTGCTCAGTTGTATCTGACTCTTTGCCACCCTGTGGATTATAGCCCACCAGGCTCCTATGTTCATGGGATTTCCCAGACAAGGATAGTGGAGTGGTTTGTCATTTCTTCTCCAGGGGATCTTCCAGAGCAGGGATGGAACCCGCATCTCCTATATTGGCAGGAGAATTTTTTACCACTGCTGACTTGTCTTGCTTCTAATTTCTTCTAATTCAGTAGATTGTCAAAAATATAACTTAACATTTAATATTTTATCTCCATGAAAGAAAAGTCAAATAATCAAATGTCTCTCATAGCTTTCCATAAACTGTCTTCCTTACTTTTTGGGAAATTACCTAGATCCTGTCACTGATGTAGGAGTCCTTAGAATTTAAAATAGTGAGATAATTTTGCAGGGAAGTCATTATTAAAGAGAAATCAACATGAAAAAGAAAATAAATAAAATACATCTTAATTATAAAGCAAGCAGGAATAAATATAGATCATTTTAGACCCTGAGTTGTAGACATATGATGAGTGTTTGTAGGCAAGAAGTACATCAAAAATATATAAAGGACAGAGTTTCTTTTCCATCACATAAGAAATATCAAGGCTCTTGCAACAGTCTTCTCATGACTAGAATCATAGTACAAAGCCAAACCAAAGAACATTCTACTCTAGGAATTATGCTTTATTTTCATCTCCCCTTTCCCTGACTGTTACAATGAGGTGATGAGTTTTAGCTTGCTGTGTGAAGGAGGTTGGGAGATGAGAGAAAGGAGAAAAAATTTATTTAAAAAGATGAGCTATTTGCAACAACATGAATAGACCCTGAGGGCATTATGCTAAATGAAATAATGCAGACAGAGAAAGACAAGTGGGCTATGATCTCACAAGTGGAATCTTGAAAAACAAAATAAAACCAAAACCAAATTTGTAGATACAGAGAGAAGATTGGTGGTTTCAGAGGGAGGTGGGCAAAATGGGTGAAGGGGTTCAAAGTTGCAAACTTCCAGTTATAAAATAAATAAGCCTTGGGGATGTAATGTGCAACATGGTAACTGTAGTTAATAAAACAGTATTGCATATTTGAAAGCTGCTGAAAGAGTAGATCTTTTAAAAAATATTTATTTATTTACTTTAGACTGTGCTGGCCCCTCATTGCCGTGCGGGCTTTCCCTAGTTGTGGTGAGCAGTACATGGGCTTCTCGTTGCAGTGACCTCTCTTGTTGGGGAACGCAGGCTCTAGGGTGCGCTGGCTTCAGCAGCCGTGGCTCATGGGCTCAGCAGTGGCAGTTGCAGGTTTTAGAGTACAGGCGCAAGAGTTGTGGTGCACTGGACATAGTTGCTGCAAGGCACGTGAGGTCTTCCTGGACCAGGGATCAATCTGCATTTCCTGCATTGGCAGGCAGATTCTTAACCACTGAACCGCCAGGAAATCCCAAATAGACATTTTTTTTTAAACAATATTTCTAACAGTTTATTGAGTCCTGGAGAATAACTGGATAGTTAATTCCACACCTTTTTGGTGAAGTCTGAAAGGATGAATGTGTACGTGCTCATTCACTCAGTCGTGTCTGATTCTTTATGATCCTATGGATCATAGCCCACCAGGCTCTTCCTTCCATGGGATTCTCCAGGCAAGAATACTGGAATGGGTTGCCATGCCCTCCTCCAGGGTGTCTTCCTGACCCATGAATTGAACCATGCCAAGAGTAGATCTTCAATGTTCTTATCATAAGGAAAAAAAGTGTTTGCAGCTTGTAAGGTGACAGGTGTTACCTAGACTTTGTGGTGATCATTTCACAATGTTTACATATTTCTAATCATTATGTTGTACACCTGAAACAATATATTGTTAGGTGTCACTTATATCACAATTAAAGAAACAAAAACAAGTCGTTTCCTGATTAGCTATCTGATCACACCTTCATCAGCTCAGCCCACTTCCCTATACTCACTTCTTTCTAGCTTTGTTGATTCTTCTCTGTGAAATACCATTTACTGTGTAACCTTTGAGATGCTTATGTATGTCATGCATGGAGCCTTCCTACCTTGCAAATAGTCTCCCTTCCCCACTTATATTCATCCCCCACAACTGTAATAATCTTTTCAAATAGTCTCTCATACACAAGAAAAAGTCCTGTTGGAAATCTTGGGTCAGTATCTGAATAAAGTAAAAAAGCATTAAAACTGTCCACGATGGCATTAATAACATTTGAAAAGATGCAAATCACCAGGTTGGTTCTGATCACTAGAAAACATCGGGTGCACGTCTGTGTGTGGCACTATACAGAGAACACTAAACAGAGATGTCTAGCTACACATGTATAATTCTAGGTTATTTTTGATGAAAGCATTGTTAAGTCCAGGAAGCCCAGCGTTCTGCTTGTTCAGGTGTGCCTGGTGTAGGAGGAGACTCAGGGATTAAGTGATACTACCCTATAAAGTCAGAAGTATGTCCAGGCATCCAGAGAGACTGCCAATGAGACTCTGATACTGATCAAAAGAAATCTGGGAGAAACAACTGCTGAGAAAAAGGCTGCTGAGGCTCTTTTCTAATCCATGTTTCAGAGGGCAGGTGACAAGTACCTCCTTCTCCTCTATGGGAAAGCAGAGTCTAGGATGTGTAACGTTCCTTAGGCACTGAACAGACAGTTTAAGAGATGCTTATTTATCCATGCAAACAAACAAGGTAATGTCTTAAAGATGCTACATAATTTGAAACATGTTGAAGACAGTTTCTGAAAGAATGCTTGGTTTGATAAATTCTAACAAAAAAGGAGCACCTTTAAGTAGGGGAGAGGTAGAACAATGTTTTTTTCTTTGTGTTCCCATGTTTCTCCAGGGTCACAGAAAAGTTGTCTTTTAAAGGAATACATCCTAGCTTTTTCTATGACTTCTTAAACTCAGATGGTATCTGAGGCGTCTCATAATAGAGACTCAAGTACTAAGATAAAAATGAGTTTTTATTGCTACTTGTACCTAACTATGTAGTGGCATTTACAACCCTAGTAAAGGCAGCATGACAGAGAGGCCCTTGTTAAAACACAGATAAAACGCCCGACTGTTCTTGAATACATGTATTCCATGATAGAAAAATAAAATCGCAAATCGTTTTCTTATGCAGGCATACTTTTTAACATTTAGAAAGGTCTGCTTTTTCTTTGTAAAATGTCAGTTTTTTAAGTAACTGTAAAACTGCTTTTTCGTTGCTGGCACTCATCATAATTTGCAGAGTCAAATAATTACCCAGTTTGATACTGCTTCTAGATCTAGGAAACAAAAGTTGCAAGTCATTCATGTTCTAAGATGTTACAACTCTAAGAGCCTTGATAATTTTTTCCTAAAATTGAAATTGGTTAAAAAGTTTAGGGATCAGTTGGAACTTTGTAGATCAAATGCCTAAAACAATTTATGTGACCAGTGGCTTTAGGTGCAGGAGATGAAATGCAGGATAGACCACCAGTACCTCTGGGGTCAGCGTGCTAGGCAGGCAATGTGCCTGCCAGTTAGAGAACCCCTTCTGAGAAAAGTGCCAAATACAGAATGAATCTTATGCCCATATGGCTATTTGGTAATGTGGTCACCCACCACCTTGGCAGGTGCTTTATCCAAGGTGGAGGTGACCCAGAAGTTGAGCTGGTTCAGTAAATGTGGGGTTATATCTTGGCCAGTGACTGTTTGACCCGGTCAACCCTTCAACCTGCACTCCCGACTTGCTGAATCAGACACTGAATCAGCAATCTGTCTTAACAAGCACTCCAGGTGATTCTGACGCATGCTAAATTTGAGAACCACTGCTCTGGACTCTGAAGCACAGAGGAGGGGTATTTAATTCATTGTGGGTAGTCAGGAATGGCTTCCGGAGTGGACATTCATTAATTGGGAGAGAAATACAGCAGGGGGAGAAACTTGGAAAGAGTGTTCTAAAAATGCAAGTAAGTATGATGGGAATTGTTCCATAAAAGATGTTCTGAAAATAGTATATAAAGCACGGACACAGAGGGAAAGACGGAAAGTTGTAGGTCAACTTGCTGTGAGCCTTGGGCACCTAATACAAACTCTTTGGCATCTTTGATGAGCCGCTTAAATATGGAGTCGATATTTTATAAAGAGGCCAGAGAGGACACTGTTATAAAAAGTAAGACACGGTAGAGTTATACAAGAGACAATAGACTCAATAGCACCTTAAGAGGTATAATTACCAGGGTTTGGCACTTGCTTGAAAGAAGCAAGGAGAGAATAATAGGATGACTACCAGCTTTCTAGAATGGGCGAGGAGAGGGCGGCACTGTCACCAAATGAGTTATGATCCGTAGGAGGAGAGCGTGTACGTGTGTTCAGGCAGGCAGGTCGAGTCTGAGAGGCTACAGGACCACCAAGAGGATGTTGCTGTTCATTTCTAGATTAAATATTCACATTTAAGTCCTAAAGAAAGGCCAGGCTTAAGGTCGAGCAGTACATATGGTTATTAAAACCAGAAGAATGATAAACTTCCTCCGGGGTACAATGTGAAACTATAGATGTTTTGTTTTCCTTAACTATTAATACTGCTGCTGCTGCTAAGTCACTTCAGTCGTGTCCAACTCTGTGTGACCCCATAGACAGCAGCCCACCAGGCTGCCCCGTCCCTGGGATTCTCCAGGCAAGAACACTGGAGTGGGTTGCCATTTCCTTCTCCAATGCATGAAAGAGAAAAGTGAAAGTGAAGTCGCTCAGTCTGTCCGACTGTTAGCGACCCCATGGACTGCAGCCCACCAGGCTCCTCCGTCCATTGGATTTTCCAGGCAAGAGTACTGGGGTGGGGTGCCATTGCCTTCCCCGAACTATTAATACTAACCACTTCATAATCTATACAAATGATTGATCCTTTTTTCAGAGAAATGCATTCACAGGTTAAAACTTTGCATACAATGCCTGGATTCAAGGGCTTCTGAAAGCTCCTCCTGGCATGCCCAGGGATCCAAGTGGGCACTTGGATGTAAAATTTCAGTTGCCTTAGCAATGGTGATTAAAATAGTACCAGCCCATAGTACATGTTGTGCTTAGTGGGTTTCCCTGCTGGCTTAGCAGGTACAGAATCTGCCTGCAAGGCAGGAGACCTGGGTTCGATCGATAGATAACAGAATTAAGAAAATAAGTGCTTATTATTTCAAGTTTCCAAAAACCAACCTAAATTCTCTCACTTTAATTTCTCTTTCTCATTTGCCTCTTTCTTTACTCTCTTCATGAAACACATACTGTTCCCTTTAGGGAAGAACAAACAAAGTAAACCAAAATAAGTCTTTCTGGCCTTGCAATCCATACCCTTTTGACCTGCACGCTGCCACTGGCTTTGTTGCTTACATATCAAAATCCACTACAGGATCTCCCACATAATACTGGGGAAAAGCCATGGTCAAGCCATACTTTTTGAAGTCATAGTTTTGAAATATATGGCCTCAGCTTTTGTATCTTAACTTCCAGAGTGCAGTTTTCTCAGCTTTAAGGGTTAATGATTTCTATTTTGCAGAATAGCATCAGGATTAAATAATGTAGATTTTGCAGAGACATTAATCAGAGTGCTCTGGACACAGCAGATCTTCCCCTAGATCCTGATCAATGCGAGAGTCTGAGGGACATGCCTGTAAGGAATGACTAAGTATTATTAGGCTGCTAAACCATCCCAGGACTTTTAACTAGATGAAGGAAAAAAAAAAAA
>SJYX01004557.1:451163-476886 GCA_006410675.1 Oreotragus oreotragus | reverse complement strand
GGCTCCAAAATCTTTGCAGATGGTGAGTGTAGCCATGAAATTAAAAGTTGCATGCTCCTTGGAAGAAAAGCCATGACCAACCTAGATAGCATATTAAAAGCAGAGACATTACTTTGCCGACAAAGGTCCATATAGTCAAAGCCATTGTTTTTCCAGTAGTCATGTATGGATGTGAGAGTTGGACCATAAAGAAAGCTGAGTGTTGAAGAATTGATGCTTTTGAACTGTGGTGTTGGAGAAGACTCCTGAGAGTCCCTTGGATAACAAGGAGATCAAACCAGTTCATCCTAAAGGAAATCAGTCCTGAATATTCATTGGAAGGACTGATTCTGAAGCTGAAGTTCCAATACTCTGGCCACCTGATGTGAAGAACTGACTCATTGGAAAAGACCTTGATGCTGGGCAAGATTGAAAACAGGAGAAGGGGATGACAAAGAATGAGATAGTTGGATGGCATCACCGACTTGATGGACCTGAGTCTGAGCAAGCTCCAGGAGTTGGTGATGGACAGGGAAGCCTGGCACGCTACAGTCCATGGGACTGCAAAGAGTTGGTCATGACTGAGTGACTAAACTGAACTGAACTCCATGTCTATTGAATCCAATTTTCAACTATTATATTTTCATATTCAATATTAAAAGGTAAAATTCAACTGAGTAAATTTGAAGATCTAATTAAGTGATTCATGAAATTAGGCAGCATCCTATCTAGCAAATAGAAGGGCACTAATATCTATAAGTGGTTGTACAAATGAAAGTTTTCATAGGAAGAAGGGTGGGGCAAGGGAGCTATTAGCAAAAGGAAAAAAAGGATTACTTTTAGGCCAGAACATTTTCTTTTTGTCAGGAAGGAATTTGGCAATGGTTTTACCGTGCAAATGCCTCTTCTTCCTCTGAGGGATGGAAAGGACCCATGTAGTGGATTACTTCGCTGATGCTGACCAAAAAAGCCAACACAGGTTGGTTAACATTACATTTCTGGTACAGGTTGAAACTGCAAGTAGGCCAGGCATTAAATCTTGATTTAGTATCATGGTTTTAGCACAAGATGTGCCATTTAGGGCCTGTGGTTTTTCTCTTTGGCACTGGGATATTTATTTGGGTCTTCTTGGCTGTGTTTTGTCCCTGTTCCATATTGCGAAAGTCATCTCTTATTTTTTGAGAATATTTATTAAGCTGATTTTAAAGCCTTACGCTAGGTGGGAGCAGTCCCAAGATGGAACAAGAATAGGACAGGGAGACCACTTTCTCCCTACAAATTCATCAAAAGATCATTTGCATGTGGAGTAATTCCCACAAAACAACTTCTGAATGCTGGCAGAGGACACCAGACACCCAGAAAGGCAGCTCAATCTCTTCAAAAGAAGGTAGGACAAAATATAAAAGATGAAAACAGAGACAAAGGAATTAAGGACAGAGATCCATCCTGGGGAGGGAGTAGTGATAGAGGAGGTGTTTCCACACAATAGGAAACCCCCTCACAGGAGTGTCTGTGGGGAGCCTTGAAATCTCAGAGGGAAACATAACAAGGAAAAAAAAAAAAAAAACAGAATATGTGCCTAATCACAACTACCAGTGGAGAAGCAGCTCAGATGCCCACATCTGCCAGCAGCAAGTGGGGGCTGGGCAGGGAGGTATGGACTGCATCATCAGTCTTTAGGGTAAGGAACAGGCTTGAATGCCCTGAGGACAGTCTGAGGGGGCTAATCTGACATAGCAACCCAAACTGTGGGATTGCCAGAGAGGAAAGAAAAATAAAAAGGACATTTCTCACTAAAGTCTCTAACACTGCACAGTGACCCCTGGTGCACACAGAGACCAAAGGATTGTGCCCTAGTGAATACCAAAGCAGAGCAAGCTGGCTGCCACTTAGGGCCCTCTATCCCTGGCAGCAGAGAGGCAGATGTGCCATAGCCAGAGCTGGAAGTCAAAGGGCTGCTGCAATCTCAGCCCCAGAGACCACATTTCCCACCAAACTGTGAGCAGGCTGCCAGTTGTTAACCACGTCTTCCTGGGATCCTGGTGGTTCACATCAGACAAAAGTGTCACAGCCTGAGATCAGCTCCCCAGAGGAGACATATGGCACACCTGAGACTGTGTTCATGGAGCACCCGAGAAACCAAGAGGCTGGGACTGGGGAGGTGAATAAGATGCACAGCCCACCTGGGACAGTCCACTCGCCAAGCACCCAGTTGCCTCAGTGGCTTGGGCCTGTGAAGGGCTCAAAACACACAGCCCATCTCGGTCTGTGCCCTCATGGAACACCCAAGAACCTGTGCAGTTTAGGCCTGGAAAATGCATGAAACGCAGGGCTCACTTGGGATAGTGCCCTCATGGAACACTCTGGAGTCTGAGCAGTGTGGACCCAGGAAGTACATGCAACCTTGAGCTGTGGCAAACCCAGTGTGGTCCATCCAATATAAGCACTCCTCACACATGCCAGTGGTATTTGTTTGCAGTGTCCCTCCCTTTCCACAAACAGCTGAACACATGACCATGAATAAATGGTCCCTTTCACCCCCTCGTGTCAGGGTGGAAATTAGACACTGAAGAGACTTGCAAACGGAGGACGCCAAAATAAACAAAGAAGAGGGAACTGCCGTGGAAGTGACAGGTGCAACAGTTTAAAACCCTGCAGTAAACGCTGAGGCTGTAACTATAGACCTTGAGAACAAGTACAAGCTAGAAAAAGGGACAATCTGACACTGAACTGACCCCACATTTCCCGCAAGAGCTCCAGAGAAATTGCTAGGTGTATATTTACTGTTATCACTTTTTAGTTTTTAAATGTTTTAGTTTAAAAAAATTTTAGTTCTTTATTTCTCCTTTATCTTTCATTTTTATAGCCTACTGTTAACTAAGGGGAAAAAAACCTATATTTTAAAACAAATTCCATATATATTTTTTAATTTTTGTGATCAATTTTGTTTATACTTTTTATATTGTATTTTTGAGCATCTAACCTGTATTCTAGGTTTTTAACTTTTGCTTTTTAATTTGTTAGCAATTTTGTACCTTCAGTATCCATCTAATCTTCAGTATCCATTTTCACTTAGGGATTTGATTATCAACTTGATTTATCTTTCCCATTTTGACTCTCCCTTTTTTCCCCCGGGGCACCTCTATCTTCCTCCTCCCTCTTCTCATCTCGATGTAACTCTGTGAATCTCTCTGAGTGTTCCTGGCTGTAGAGAGTTGTTTCACTATTAACCTAGGGGTTTTATCTTCTGTGATGTATGGATGGAGAAGTCTTGAAGCTACTGTAAGAAGGGTACTGAAACACAGATGCAGGAGGCTCAACTCCAGAACTTCGGAACATTAGAGGTTTCTGATTCCAGGGAACATTAACAGACAAGAGGCCATCCAAAAGTATCCATACCTATACCAAAACCAAGCTCCACCCAAGAGACAGCAAGTTCCAGTGCAAGATACACCATGCTAATTCTGCAGCAAAATAAGAAGACAACACTGGATATTGAAAGATGGACTGCCCATGGTCACAGCAAGCCCAGCAGAAACCACAAAACAAACTACTGGACACTTCATTGCACTCCAGAGAGAAGAGATACAGCTCCACCCACCAGAACACAGACACAAGTTCCCCCAACCAAGAAACATTGACAAGCCACTGGTCCAGCCCCATCCACAGGGAGAAGAATCCACAAATTAAAGGAATCACAACCTTCCAGCTTGAAGAAAGGGCACCCCAAACACAGCAAGCTGAACAAAATGAAAAGACAGAGAAATATCCAGCAGTTGAAGAAACATGATAAAAATCCACCAAACCAAACAAAACAGGTGGAGATAGGGAGTCTACCTGAAAAAGAATTCAAAATCGTGATAGTAAAGATGATCCAAAACCTAGAAAACAAAATGTAGTTATAAATAAATAGACTAGAGACAAGGACTGAAAAGAGTGAGAAATATTTAATAAGAAGAGTCAATCAATAATGAACAATGCAATAACTAAGATTAAAAACACTCTGGAGAGAACCAACAGTAGAATAATTGAGACAGAAAAGAGGATAAGTGAGGTGGGAGATGGGATGGTGGAAATAAATGAAGCAAAGAGAACAAATTAAAAAGATTTAAAAGAAATGAGGACAACCTCAGAGAATTCTGGGACAATATTAAATGCCCCAGTATTTGAATCATAGTTGTCCCAGAAGAAGAAGACAAAAAGAAAGAGTATGAGAAAGTACTTGAGGAGATAACAATCAAAAACTTCCCTAAAATGGGAAAGGAAATACCCACCCAAGGCCAAGAAACCCAGAGAGTTCCAAACAGGATAAACTCAAGGCAAAACATCCCAAGACACATATTAATCAAACTAACAAAAATTAAATACAAGGAGAAAATATTAAAAGCAGCAAGTGAAAAGCAACAAATAACACACAAGGGGATCCCCATAAGGATAACAGCTCATTTTTCAATAGAAACTCTTCAGGCCAGAAGGGAATGGCAGAATATACTTAAAGTGATGAAAGAGAAAAACCTACAACCAAGATTACTGTACTCAGCAAGGATCTCACTCAGATATGAAGGAGAAATCAAAAGCTTTACAGACAAGCAAAAGCTGAGAGAATTCAGCATCACCAAACCAGCTCTTCAACAAATGCTAAAGGATCTTCTCTAGACAGGAAACACAGAAAAGATTTATAAAAATGAATCCAAAACAACAAAGTAAAAGTTAATGGGATTGTACTTACCAATAACTACCTTAAATGTAAATGGGTTAAATGCTCCAACCAAAAGACAAAGACTGGCCAATTGTATACAAAACAAAACCCCTATATATGCTGTCTACAAGAGACTTACCTCAAATCTAATGACACATATAGACTAAAAGTGAGGGGCTGGAAAAAGATATTTCATGCAAGTGAAGACCAGAAGAAAGCAGGAGTAGCAATACTCATATCAGATAAAATAGACTGAAATAAACACCATGATAAGAGACAAACAGGGATACTACATAATGATCAAGGGATCAATCCAAGAAGATAAAGCATTATAAATATATATGCACCCAACATAGGAAGGCCTCAGTACATAAGGCATACTAACAAGTATGGAAGGAGAAATAAACAGTAACGCAATAATAGAGAGGGACATTAATACCTTACTCATGCCTATGGACGGAAAAAGCAATGGCACCCCACTCCAGTACTCTTGCCTGGAAAATCCCATGGATGGAGGAGCCTGGAAGGCTGCAGTCCATGGGGTCGTGAAGAGTCAGACACGACTGAGCGACTTCCCTTTCACTTTTTACTTTCATGCATTGGAGAAGGAAATGGCAACCTACTTCCGTGTTCTTGCCTGGAGAATCCCAGGGATGGGGGAGCCTGGTAGGCTGCCATCTATGGGGTCACACAGAGTTGGACACGACTGAAGTGACTTAGCAGCAGCAGCAGCATGCCTATGGATAGATCAACCAAAGAGAAAATTAGAAAGGAAACACAAGCTTTAAATGATACAATGGGCCAATTAGACTTAATTGATTTCTAGAGGGCATTTCACCCCAAAACAATGGATTTCACCTTTTCCTCAAGGGCACATTCCAAGCATCTTTTCTGATCACAGTGCAGTAAGATTAGATATCAACTCTTGGAAAAAACCTATAAAAAACACAAACATATGGAGACTAAACAACACACTTCTGAATAACCAATAGATCATGAAATAAATCAAAAAGGAAATCAAAATATGCATAGAAACAAATGATAATCAAAACATGACACAAAAAACCTATGGGATTCAGTAAAAGCAGTGCTAAAAGGGAGGTTCATAGCACAATCCTCCCTCAAGAAACAAGAGAAACATCAAATAGCCAACCTAAATTTTAAACCTAAAGCAACTAGAAAAAGAACAAAACAATCCCCAAAGTTAGTAGAAGAAAACAAATCATAAAAATCAGAGCAGAAATAAATGAAAAAGAAATGAAGAAAACTATAGAAAGATCAACAAAGCTAAAAGTTAGTTCTTTGAGAAGATAGACAAAATAGACAGACCATTAGCCAGACCCATCAGTTTAAAAAAGCAAGAAGAATCAAATCAATAATTAGAAATGAAAATGGAGAAATCACAACAGAGAATACACAAGATCATAATAGACTACTATGAGCAATTATATGCCTATAGAAAGGACAACTTGGAAGAAATGGACAAATTCTTAGAAAAATGTAACCTTTCAAAAATGAACCAGGGAGAAATAGAAAATCTGAACAGATCAATCACAAGCACAGAAATCAAAGCCATAATCAAAAATCTTCCAACAAACAAAATCCCAGGACCAGATGGCTTCACATGTGAATTCTACAGAAATATTAGAGAAGAGTTAATTTCAATAGACTAAATTCAAAGCTAATTTCAAAGCTAAATCAAACTCTTCCAAAAAAATTGCAGAGGAAGGAATACTCCCAAACTCATTCTATTAGGCCAACATCACCCTGGTACCAAAACCAAACAAAGATGCCACATCCAAAAAAAAAAAAAAAAAAATCTACAGGCCAATATCACTGGTGAACATAGATGCAAAAACCCTCAACAAAATTCTAGAAAACAGAATCCAACAACATATTAAAAAGATCATACATCATGACCAAGTGGGCTTTATTCCAGGATGCAAGAATTCCTTAATATTTGCAAATCAATTGATTTTATCAACCATATTAACAAATTGAAAGATAAAAACCACAAGAGTATCTCAATAGATGCAAAGAAAGCCTTTGACAAAATTCAACACCCATTTATGATAGAAATTCTCCAGAAAACAGGCACAGAAGGAACATACTTCAACATAATAAAAGCCATATATTACAAACCCACAGCAAACATTATCCTCAATGGCAAAAAATTGAAAGCATTTCTTCTAAAATCAGGAAAAAGGCAAGGATGCCCACTCTCACCACTACTATTCAACATAGTTTTAGAAGTCCTAGCCACAACAGTCAGAGAAAAAAAGAAATAAAAGGAATCCAGATTGGAAAAGAAGTAAAATTCTCACTGTTTGCAGATGACATGATTCTCTACATAGAAAACCCTAAATTAGATACCACCAGAAAATTACTAGAGCAAATCAATGAATATAATAAAGTTGCAAGATATGAAATTAATACACAGAAATCCCTTATATTCCTCTACACTAACAATGAAAAAACAGAAAGAGAAATTAAGGAAAAATCCCATTCACCATTGCAATGAAAATAATAAAATACTTAGGAATAAATTTACCTAAAAAAAACAAAAGACCTATATATAGAAAACTATAAAACACTGATGAAAGAAATCAAAGATGATGCAAATAGATGGGGAAATATACCATGTTCACGGATTGGAAGAATCAATATAGTGAAAATGAGTATACTACCTAAAGCAATCTATAAATTCAATGTAATACCTATCAAGCGACCCACGATATTTTTCACAAAACTAGAACAAATAATTTCACAATTTATATGGAAACACACAAAAAAACCTCAAATACCCAAAGCAATCTTGATAAAGAAGAATGGAACTGGAGGAATCAACCTTCCTNAGAATCAATATAGTGAAAATGAGTATACTACCTAAAGCAATCTATAAATTCAATGTAATACCTATCAAGCGACCCATGATATTTTTCACAAAACTAGAACAAATAATTTCACAATTTATATGGAAACACACAAAAAAACCTCAAATACCCAAAGCAATCTTGATAAAGAAGAATGGAACTGGAGGAATCAACCTTCCTGACTTCAGACTATACTACAAAGCAACAGTCATCAAGATACTGACACAAAGTGCCAAGATACTGGCACATCAGGATACTGGCACAAAGACAAAAGTATAGATTAGTGGAACAAAATATAAAGCCCAGAGATAAAGCCACACCTTATGGACACCTTATCTTTGAAAAAGGAGGCAAAAATATACAATGGAGAAAAGGCAATCTCTTTAATAAGTAGTGCAAAGGTAATCTCTTTAATAAGTAGTGCTGGGAATACTGGTCAACCACATCTGAAGGAGTTAAACTAGAACACTTTCTAATACATAAAAATAAACTCAAAATGGATTAAAGATCTAAGTGTAAGACCTTAAACTATAAAACTCTTAGAGGAAAACATAGGCAGAACACTCTCTAACAGAAATCTCTTCAAGATCCTCTATGACTCACCTCCCAGAGTAATGGAAATAAAAACAAAAATAAGCAAATGGGACAAAATTAAACTTAAAAGCTTTTGCACAATGAAGGAAACTATAAGCAAGGTGAAAAGGCAGCCTTCAGAATGGGAGAAAATAATAGAAAACAAAACAACTGACAAAGAATAAATCTCCAAAATATACAAGCAGTTCACACAGCTCAATACCAGAAAAACAAACAACTCAATCAAAAAGGGAGCCAAAGAACTAAACAGACATTTCTCCAAAGAAGACATACAGATGGCTAATAAAAACATGAAAAGATGCTCAACATTACTTATTATTAGAGAATTGCAAATCAAAAACACAATGAAATATAATCTCATGCTGGTCAGAATCACCACCATCAAAAGTCTACAAACAATAAATGCTGGAGAGGGTGTAGAAAAAAGGGAACCCTCTTACACTGTTGGTGGGAATTCAACCTGATACAGCCACTATGGAGAACAGTGTGGAAATTCCTTAAAAAATTGGAAATAGAACTGCTATAAAACCCAGCAATCCCACTGCTGGGCATACACACTGAGGAAACCAGAAATAAAAGGGACACATGTACCCCAATGTTCATTGCAGCACTGTTTACAATAGCTAAGACATGAAAGCAACCCAGGTGTCCATTGGCAGATGAATGGATAAGGAAGCTGTGATACAATGGAATATTACTCAGCTATAAAAGGGAATGCATTTGAGTTAGTTTTAATGAGGTGGATGAAACTGGAATACATTATACAGAGTGAAGTAAGTCAGAAAGAGAAACACAAATACAATATATTAATGCATGTATATGGAATTTAGGAAGATGGTAATGATGACACTATAAGCAAGACAGCAAAAGAGACACAGATGTAAAGACCAGACTTTTGGACTAAGTGGGAGAAGGTGAAGGTGTGATGACTTGAGAGAATAACAATGAAACATGTATATTACTATATGTAAAAGAGATGACAAGTGCAAGTTCAATGCATGAAGCAGGGCACTCAAAGCTGGTGCTCTGCTACAACCCAGAGAGATGGGGTGGGAAGGGAAGTGAGGGGGGGGATCAGGGTGCAGGACACTTGTGCACCCATGTCTGATTCATATCAATGTATGGCAAAAATCATCACAATATTGTAAAGTAATTACCCTCCAATTTAAAAAATTAATTAATATTAAAAAAAAAAAAACCTTACTCCATTTTCCTGGCAGTCCAGTGGTTACAACTCTGCACTTTTCATTTCTGTGGCCTGGGTTCAATCCCTTATCAGGAAACTAAGATCCCACAAATGGCATGGTACTACCAAAATTAAATAAATAAAGCCTTAGTCCATGTTTTCCATCAATTCTTTTTCCTCTAGCAAAAGCCATTTTTTGGTCAGTGAATTTTAAGGTTCTTGCTTCATTGTGAAAAAATTAGGAGATGAAGTGATAAGTAAGAAGTAGATTTCTTTCAAGAGAAACACACTCCATAGACAGCATCTGGGCCATCTCAGAAGGCAAAAGAGAGGTTTGAAATATTCCATAGTTAAATTTTATGGACTGGGTAATTCCATAAGCTAATGAGTGGGAAGAGTATTCCAATTATTTTGGGGAAAAGGCAAGGATTTCCAGGAATTGGGCCACCACCCACTTTTTTTTTTTAATTTTTATTTTTACTTTATTTTACTTTACAGTACTGTATTGGTTTCGGCATACATTGACATGAATCCATCATGGGTGTACATGAACTCCCAAACACTTTTTGACCTTTCATGGTTGACCTCAGAACTGTCATGCTAATGTATTACACTAAGCAGATAAAGAGGCTCAAGGTCTATTGGAAGTTGAGTTTTCTGCCATTTTGGAACCTGTTGGTTCTAACCAGGTTTTTTCATGTCCTATGGCTCTGACATTCTTTTAAAGGTTATTCAAGCTCTCTTCCCTCCTGTTTCAATTTCAGTGGTGTCCTTTCAAATGGACTAGACTCCCATTATCTCGATATTTTTGCTTCTGAGTTCATTTTTCCTTGGTGATGTACCCAAAGTGAGGAGCTGTGGCCCAGACTCTTGCTAGTACTATTCCTGGGGAGTTGGGGGAAGGAGCTAGTTCACTCTTTGTATCTTCACCAGGTGACCCTGACATAATCTCTAGGTTGTTAGAGATGCTACATAAACTCTTCAAAAATCTCCCCTGGAAGATCTTTTTCTCTCTGCGTTGTAATTGTTCAGTCCTAAAGATGTGATATTGTGATATATAATAAGAAATACATATGCACAAGCTCTTAAAATTCTTGGAATTTGTTGAATGAAAAGACTGATAAAAGAGAAAGGAATGTCTTCTGTTATTCATAACAAACCCCTTTTTAGCCGCACCTGAGTTTATCTTAATGAGATGACTCTTGGAAGTTGGGGACTGGTTGTCTGAAGAACCAACCAGTGATCAGAAGGCTAGAATATTCAACCTCATTCTTTGACCTATGGGAGAAGGGGGAGGGTATGGAAATTGAGTACACTCACCAATGGCAAATGATTTAGTCACTCATTCCTACATAATGAAGCCTTCCCACATTCTGTAACCAAAGTTCAAAGAGCTTTTGGGTTGGAGAACATATGGAAGTGCTGAGGCCACCTTGAGTAAGCAATGAAATTGCCATGCCTCTTCCTACAAAACCTTGCCTTATGCACCTCTTACATCTGACTGTTCCTGAGTTGTATCCTTGTATAATAAATCAGTAATCTAGAGTGTAATCTGTTTTCCTGAGTTTTGTGAGCCATTCAAACAAATTATTGAACCTGAGTAGGCTGTTGCTGTTAAGAGAACCCCTGTTTGATAGCTGGTCATTCAAATGCACAAGTGACAATCTGGGGTTTGTGACTGACATCTGAAGGAGCACGAGGGAAGTCTTGTGGGGATTGAGCCCTTTAGCTTGTAGGATCTGATGCTTGTTCTAGGGTAGATAGGATCATAAGTAAAGCATGAGTATAAATTAATACAGTAGTATAGAAAAACTGTGTTTTTTGTTTGTTCTTTTAGAAGAAGATGGGAGAGAGTAGGGAATACAGAGACTCAATACTCTGTCTGCATCATTGTTACTGGCTCCTCACCAGCCAGTCACCGTTCTGCCCCTTGAAGTCCTGAACTAGAGTTGCTACATTTCTGTTTTACATTACAAAAGAGCCTTCAGTGATCCACTGTGGGCAATGGATCAAAATTTCTCTCCCTTGTCCTACTGGAGCATGCTCTTCTATCCCATGCTGAGCTTTCCTTCCCATTGCTGTTGTTGTTCAGTCTCTAAGTCATGTCTGACTCTTTGTGACCCCAGGGATTGTGGCACACCTGGCTTCCCTGTCCTTCACTATCTCCCAGAGTTTGCTCAAACTCCTGTCCATTGAGTCAGTGGTGCCATCCAACAACCTCATCCACTGTCACCTCCTTCTCCTCTTGCCCTCAATACTTCCCAGCATCAGGGTCTTTTCCAAAGAGTCAGCTCTTTGCATCAGGTGGCCAAAGTACTGGAACTTCAACTTCAGCACCACTCTTTCCAGTGAATATTCAGAGTTGATTTCCTTTAGAATTGACTGGTTTGATCTCCTTGATGTCTAAGGGACTCTCAACACTCTTCTCCAACACCTGGTATGGGAAGAAGTCTTTCTTCCCTTACCAGATTGTAATCACTATATTTCCCCAAGGATTTTATATGGGCTTCTCATGGATTTTGCTCCAGTACTTCGAATTTCAGTGCTTTTCTCTCATTTCTGTGATATGACTATGATTCAGTTATAAAAAAAGCCAANCGGCACACCTGGCTTCCCTGTCCTTCACTATCTCCCAGAGTTTGCTCAAACTCCTGTCCATTGAGTCAGTGGTGCCATCCAACAACCTCATCCACTGTCACCTCCTTCTCCTCTTGCCCTCAATACTTCCCAGCATCAGGGTCTTTTCCAAAGAATCAGCTCTTTGCATCAGGTGGCCAAAGTACTGGAACTTCAACTTCAGCACCACTCTTTCCAGTGAATATTCAGAGTTGATTTCCTTTAGAATTGACTGGTTTGATCTCCTTGATGTCTAAGGGACTCTCAACACTCTTCTCCAACACCTGGTATGGGAAGAAGTCTTTCTTCCCTTACCAGATTGTAATCACTATATTTCCCCAAGGATTTTATATGGGCTTCTCATGGATTTTGCTCCAGTACTTCGAATTTCAGTGCTTTTCTCTCATTTCTGTGATATGACTATGATTCAGTTATAAAAAAAGCCAACTGTCCTGTTAATCCACTATTATGACTAAAGCCAAAAGTAGCTTCTGCTCCTTATCAGCACTAAAGTCTCATTTGATCTTTTATTTTTGAAGCTTTATATACAATAATTCTGTTTCTTCCATCTACTAGCCATTTGATAATGAGCAAGTTAATTTTCTATAACCTCTGATTTTTTGCCCCATCTCATGCAAGATAACATGCAAAATTTTCTGTGAAATGTCTTGTACAAAATAAATAGAGAGTAATTTAAAAGCAGCATAGTGTTAGCCCTTGCTGCTTAATGAACTATCCCAAATCTTGGGGGCTGAGGACAATCTGTTTTTTAAAAATCAACTGAATAAATTTTAAAGATCTCATTGGCCTTTTTCATTGATTCATGATCAGGCAGCATCCACTCTAGCAGATGGAAAAGAACCGAGGAACTGTGCAAAATGAAAGACTTCTCTATTCAGAAGGAAGCAGGAACAAGGTAGATATAGTAGGCAAAAAATCATATTGATTATGGTGATGTCACTGCAGGGTTTTATTAGGCAGATTACCCAACTAGTGCTGATCAGGCAACTTCTGATTAAGATTCCATTTCTGGAAGAGTTGAAACTATAAGTGAAGTCTCTGTTGATGACACAGAGTTTAATATAAGTGATTCCACTTGGGGCCTGTTTGCTTGTTTTCAACAAACCATAGTCTATTTGGCTCATGATTTTGTCAGTTGGTAATCTGGGCTGGACTCAGCTGAGTTCTTAGAATTGGCTACTGTCAGCTAGAATAAAGGTGTATTGGTAATTAAAGTGCCATATCCAACAGCTCTGCAGAACAGCACAAGCCTACCCTAGAAAACAGAGAGGCACATTTTTCTGGGCCAGCAAGTGCAAGAGAGAAAGAACAGAACACTGGGCCACATGTTTCTCATCAACCAATAGGCTACCTCCAGCTTATTCACTTGGCAGCAAGAAAGTCTCTGCAGTGAGAGCAGAAGTATGTGTGGTCTAGGCTTGAAACTGGCACAGTGTTTCTTCGGTTGCATGTGACCAACCAAAGCAAGTTATAAAATCAGTCCAAACTCAAGGGCTGGAAAAGTACACTCCACTTCTTGATGGGCAGAACCACGAAATCATATCCAAAGCCTTGGACACAGAGAGAAAAGCAATCTGCACCCGTTTTTGCAATCCCCCACCATTGGTTCATACAATCTCTGGAGATTAATTGTCTGAGTTTGAAAGCTGGTTGTCACTTAATGATTGTGTGGCCTTGGACATTACTTGCCCTTTCAGTGCCTCAGTTTCCTCATTTATTAAATGAGGATAATTGTCGGGAGCCACATTAGGCATTACTGACAAAATGGAGGTACGGCCCCAATCCCCTCTCCTCATCCCACAGGCACAGTCCCGGGATGAAGGAGTTAGGTCCTGTGATTCTGACTTGTTCTTTCCTTTCTTCGGTTGAGTTGGCTGGAAAGAATGTTAAGGTGCTTATTGTTCTTGACAGAAGCATGAGAAAGCACAAAGCCTTCTGCAGTTGTGCCCAGAAAATAATCTATAAAGTAACCATTGACATTTGTTCAAGGATCTTTACAAAGAATGTTCTAGGATGAGCACATAAGCCACAGCTTGAGGCTTTGGAAAGGATTGTTATCTGAGACCTGTTTGTGAGGGAAATGTTTATGGCAAAAGAAGTGTGCTGAATTTAGGGTTTAGGAATAATTAAGAATAGTTAGAAGTTAAAAATTTAAGGAATGTTGTAGTGTTAGCATATTTTACTATAGCTTATAGAATTTAGGAATTTTAGAGATATTAATAGCTAGAAGCCTTTTTAGGAGATAATGATATTAAGATACTAGGGGCAAACAGGATTCAGAAAGAAAAGAAATAAACTGAGGAATGTGATATGAGTTACAATGTAATCACGAGTTAAGTATAGGACGCATAAGAGGAAGTAGATAATAGATAGTAAAGCTGATTCTGAGAGAGTTACTGAAGCAGAAACTCTGTTTGAAGGGCAACAGTGATTTCTGGAGACAATAAATCTGGGTGAGGGGGTACTGAAAATGTCAAACCTCTGACCTAATGCTTTTGTCGAAGTATAAAAGAAAACCTGAAGCTTGAAATAAACATGCAGTCCCAAACCGTGAGTCAGAGGCTACATCATTCTCCACCAACACCACTCAGCCCTTCAGGCTGATTCCTTGGCTGCTGGAGCTGGACTCCAGCAGACAATTATAGCACATCATTTTGCTAACAAAGGTCCATGTAATCAAAGCTACGGTTTTTCCAGTAGTTATGTACAGAAGTGAGAGTTGCACCATAAAGAAGACTGAACACCAAAGAATTGAAGCTTTCGAATTATGGTGCCGGAAAAGGCTCTTGAGGGACACTTAGACTGGAAGGAGATCAAGCCAGTCAATCCTAAAGGGAAATCAACCCTGAATATTCACTGGATATTGGACAATCCTGAATATTCATTGATGCTGAAGCTGAAGCTCCAAGACTTTGGCCACCTGATGCGAAAAGCCAATTCATTGGAAAAGATTCTGGTGCTGGGAAAAATTGAGGGCAGGAGGAGAAAGGGCAACAGGGGATGAGATTGTTGGATAACATCACTTACTCAACGGACATGAGTTGAGCAAACTCTGGGAAATGGTGAAGGACAGAGAAGCCTGGTGTGCTGCAGTCCATGGGTTGCAAAGAGTCAGACACAATTCAGTAACTGAACAACAACAATAGCATATATCTCATAGGGATACTGTGAATTAAATTAGCTGATGCTTTTAAAGTGCTTAAAGCAGAGCCTGCCACAGGCCTATATGTACTTTTCTTTTGTTTTGAAGGTTTTCTTCCTCTTGCCTCTCTCTACCACCTTGCCTGTGCTCATCATGTTTCCTCTTAGACAAGAGATCAATCTCTATCATCCTCCTTCCCCTCATCAAAATTCCACCCATCCCTCAGAAGCTCTGCTAAAAAACAGCACCCTCCCTTTTTCCTTTTAAGTGGCTTTACTTTTTGCCCCTTTGCATTCCAACATCACTCTTTAATAGCAGTTGTCACATTCTGCCTTCTAGGGATTATATGTTTATTCATCCCCAAACAGTAATGAACTCCTCGAAGTTCCAGGCCCAGAATAAAGGGTGATGAACAAGATTTACAAAGTCCCTGGGCTTATTGTACTACAGAAGAGGAGAGAATTGTGTATATATTTATCTATTCTAGATTGTACCTCTGAAGGTAGGGATGAAGTCACATCGTTTCTTCATTTTTCACAAACAGTAGTTACTCAAAAGCTGTTAACTGAATCAAAATATATTGAATTGAATTAAATTGTATCTAATGTTACCAAATTGACATTGTTTAGGTCACTAGTTAGCTCTCTTTTTGATTGCTTATGCCCAGGAAAAGAGCTAGATTGCCTTTAATCCTCAATAATGTCCTTTCCCAAAACATCTCCACAAGCTTTCCCTATTCAGTCGCTGAAATTAAGACAGACATTCTCTTCAAAACGGTTAGCTTCCAGAGAAAGGGTCACTTGTATCTCTCCATAGAGTCTGTGTGAACAACATTTATCTTCCCCTTGTGCTACTTCCTGTAAGATGAAACTTGTGTCCATAAATCAGTATCATAATAGACCATGAAGTTAGGTAAAACTTTTACTCCGAAAATGCCCCTGTGCCCTGAATCACAGAGTATTTTTATGGTACTAAGCTTGTACGAGTGGCTTGACAAGTCACTGTGGTGGAAGATAAAAACAAAGTAAATCACAAAATATTATATAAAGAAATCCATAATATTCTGACTTTTCCTATGACAGCAACTTTTTAACATTAATTTATTTATTTTGTTTGGAGGCTAATTGCTTTACAATATTGTAGTGGTTTTTGCCAAAGATTGACTTGAATCTTAAAAATAGTGAAGAGAAAAAGTTAAAAAGTTAAATTTTAAAACTACCCTTTGTTCTGTTTCTCAAGGGCTAGTCATGACTCATGGAAAAGGAACCTGCCCTCTATCTGATAATCTATAATCTAGTTTCCTGGCCTTAGAAGGGACCTCCTGGGTAATTGTTTCTCTGTTAATCTTTTTTAGAAAATTGGCTTACCACCGCAAGGTATGAGGTGGTCAGTTAGCCGTTTCAGCCTGATAGCTTTCAGACCTATCTCTGAAAAGGTCAAATTATGCCCACCAATCAGTTTGCTGAGATTGTCTTCACCCCACCTATACCTGCTTATAGCTTTTGATGTATAAAAACCCCTTTATAACTAGCATCAGGGTTCGTTCTTTTCGAGGAAGATCGAACCCCGGCGCGCCGGTTTAATAAATCCTCTTGCTGATTGCATCGAATTCGAGTCTTGGTGATCTGGGAAGCGACGCCTCCCGTGATTAGGCCGTTCGGGGCCTAACANTGCTTAGAGGGGAATTTATAGCAATCCAAGCTTACCTCAAGAAATGAGAAAAACATTAAATAAACAATCTAGCCTTACACTTAAAGCAACTAGGAAAAGAAAAAAAAAAATCCCTAAGTTAGTAGAAGGAAAGAAATAAATATTGGAGCAAAAAGAAATGAATGAAACAACAGCAAAGATCAATAAAACTAAAAGCTGGTTCTTTAAGAAGATGAACAAAGTTGACAAACCATTAGCCAGACTCATCAAGGAAAAGAAAGAGAAGACTCAGTCAATTAAATTAGAAATGAAAAAGAAGTTACAACTGACAAAGCAGAAATACAAAAGATTATAAGAGACTACTATGAGCAACTATATCCAAATAAAATGGACAATCTGGAAGAAATGGACAAATTCTTAGGAATACAAGGATTCTTTAATATACACAAACAAATCAATGTGATAAACCATATTAACAAATGGAAAAATAAAAACCAAATGATTATCTCAGTAGATGCAGAGAAAGCTTTTGACAAAAATTCAATGCCTGTTTATGATTAAAAAAAAAAAAAAAAGTCCAGAAAGTAGGCATAGAAGAAACCTACCTCAACATAATTTAGGCTATATTTGAAAAACCCACAGCAAACATTATTCTCAACAGGGAAAAACTGAAAGCAATTCTACTAGAATCAGGAACAAGACAGACTGTCCACTCTTGCCACTATTATTCAATATAGTTTTGGAAGTTCTAGCCACATAAATCAGAAAAGAAAAAGAAATAAAAGGAATCTAGACTAGAAAATAGAAGTAAATCTCTCACTGTTGGCAGATGACATGATACGGTACATAGAAATCCCTAAAAATGCCACCATAAAATTATTGTTATTGTTCAGTTGCAAAGTTACATCTGACTCTTTGTGACCCCATAGGTTATAGCAGGCCAGGCTTCCCTATCCTTCACTATCTCCCAGAGTTTTCTCAAATTCATGTACATTGAGTAGGTGATGATACCAAACAATCTCATCATCTGCTGCCCACTTTGCCTTTTGCCTTCAATTTTCCCCAGCATTACCGTCTTTTCCAATGAGTCAGCTCTTTGCAACAGATGGCCAAAGTATTAGAGCTCCAGCTCCAGCATCAGTCCTTCCAAATAACACTCAGGGTAAATTTCCTTTAGGATTAACTGGTTTGACTCAGTGCAGTCCAGAGACTCTCAAGAATCTTCTCCAACATCTCAATTTGAAAACATCAATTTTTGGTGCTCATCCTTCTTTATGGTCAAACTCTTACATCTGTATGTTCCTACTGGAAAAATCATAGCTTTGAATATATGAAACTTTGTCAGCAGAGTAACATCTCTGCTTTTTAATAAGATGTCTAGTTTTGTCATAGCTTTCCTTCTGATGACAAAGCTTTTAATTTCATAACTGCAGTCCACAGTGATTTTGGAGACTAAGAAAATAAAATTTATAACTGCTTTCACTTTTCCCACTTTTATTTTCCATGAAGTGATGGGAGCAGATGCCATGACCTTAGTTTTTTGAATGTTGAGTTTAAGGCCAGCTTTTGCACTCTCCTCTTTAATCCCATCAAGAGTTTCTTTAGTTCCTCTTCACTTTCTGCCATTATGGTGGTATCATCTGCATCTCTGAGGTTGTTGATATTTCTCCCACAATCTTGATTCCAGCTCTTGATTCATCCAACCTGGCATTTCACATGATGTACTCTGCATATAAGTTAAATAAGCAGGGTGACAATATCAGCCTTGATGTACTCCTTTCCCAATTTTTAACCAGTTCAATGTTCCATGTTCAGTTCTAACTGTTGCTTCTTGACCCACAAACAAGTTTCTCAAGAAGCAGGTAAGGTGATCTGGAATTCCCACCAGATTAAGAATATTCCACAGTTTGCTGTGATCCACTCAGTCAAAAGGCTTTCACATAGTCAATGAAGTAGATCTTTTTCTAGAATTCCTTTGTTTTCTATGTGATCCAACAAATGTTGGCAATTTGATCTCTGTTTCCTCTGCCTTTTCTAAATATACTTTGTACATCTGGAACTTCTCAGTTCACATACTGCTGAAACCTAGCTTGAAGGATTTTGAGCATAACCTTGCTAATGTGTGAAATGAGCAAAACTGTACTATAGTTTGAACATTCTTTGGCATTGACCTTCTTTGGAATTGGAATGAAAACTGACCTTTTCCAGTCCTGTGGCCACTGCTGACTTTTCCAAATTTGTTGAAATGTTGTGTGCAACACTTTAACAGCATCATTATTTAGTATTTGAAATAGTTAATAAAGTCATAGAATACAAAATTAATACACAGAAGTCCCCTGCATTCCTATACATTAACAAAAAAAAATCAGAAAGAAAAATTAAAGAAATAATCCCATTCACCATTGTAACAACAACAACAACAACAAAAAACAATAAAATACCTAGGAATAAACCTACCTAAAGAGACAAAAGACCTGTAAGCAGAAAACTATAAAACACCATGAAAGAAACAAAACAGCTGAAAGAAATCAAAGATGACACAAACAGATGCAGAAATATGCCATGTTCTTGGACTGGAAGAACTGATGTTGTGAAAATGACTATAATACCCAAAGCAATCTAAAGAGTCAATGCAATCTATATTAAATTACCTATGGCATTTTTCACAGAACTAGAACAAAAAATTTTAAAATTTTTATGGAAACACAAAGGAGCCCAAATAACCAAAGCAATCTTGAGAAAGAAAAACGGAATTAGAGGAATTAACCTTCCTGACTTGAGACTATACTACAAAGCTACAGTCCTCAAGATAGTATGGTGCTGGCACAAAGTTAGAAATATAGACCAATGGAACAAGATAGAAAGCCCAAAATGAACTCACACACCTTATGGGCACCTTATCCTTGACAAAGGAGGCGAGAATATACAATGGAGAAAAAACAGCCTCTTCAATAAATGGTGCTAGGAAAATGTAGACAGCTATGTAAAAGAATGAACTCTTAAGAAGTTAGAACACTTTTTAACCATACATGAAAATAAACTCAAAGTGGATGAAAGACTTAAACGTAAGGCCAGAAACTACAAAGCTCTTAATAGGCAATACACTCTTTGACATAAATCACATCAAGAGCCTCTTTAATACACCTCCTGAAATAATGGAAATAAAAACAAAAATAAACAAAAGGGACCTAATGAAGCCTAAAAGCTTTTTCACAAAGAAGGAAACTATAAACAAGATGAAAAGACAACCCTGAGAATGGGAGAAAATAATGGCAAATGAAGCAACTGACAAAGGATTATTTTCCAAAATATATAACCAGGCTCATAGAGCTCAGTATAAGGAAAACAAACAACCCAATCAAAAAATGGGCAGAAAGTACAACTACACAGTAGACCACGCTTGCCACAACTAGAGAAAACCCAGATGTAGCAACAAGGACCCAGCATGACCAATAAACACATGAAAAGGTGCTCAACACTGCTCATTATTAGAGAAATACAAGTTAAAACTACAATGCGGTATTACCTTACACCAATCAAAATGGCTATCATCAGAAAACATGACAACAATAAGTGCTAGAGAGGAGGTGGAAACAATGGAACCCTCCTGCACTCTTGGGAAATACAAACTGATATAGCCACTATGGAGAACAGAATGGAAATTCCTTAAAAACTAGGAATAAAATTAACATATGACCGAGGAATTCCACTACTGGACATATACCATGAGAAAAACCACAATTCAAAACCACCATGTACCCCAATGTTCACTTGTAGCACTAGATATAATAAATAGACATGGAGGCAACTTAGAAGTCCATTGACAGATGTACGGATAAAGAAGATGTGGCACATATGTACGATGAAATATTAGCCATAAAAAGGAAGAATTTGAGTCCTTTGTAATGAAGTGGATAAAGTTAGAGCCTATTCTACAGAGTGAAGTAAGTCAGAAAGAGAAAAACACATATTTTTATTAATGCATATATATGGAATCTAGAAAATACTACTGATGGATCTATTTGCAGGGAAGGAATGGAGATGTAGACGTAAGAACAAACTTATAGACACAGTGGGAGTACAAGTAGGACAAATTGATAAAATAGCATTGACATATATCCACTATAATATGTAAAATAGATAGCTAGTGGGAAGCTGCTATATAACACAAGGAACAGAATGAAAACCACAATCAAACATAATAAAAAATCATAATCACAGAAAATTAACCAAACTGATCACAAGGATCACAGTGAAAGGCTGTTGCTGAGCTGTGAAAGACACCAGGATTTCTGGCCTCCAGAGGAGAGCAATTCAATCCAGGGCCAGTGACAAAGTTTGATCACTCAGAGCCTTTGTGTAATAAAGTTTTATTAAAGTATAAAAGAGATAGAGAGAGCTTCTGACATAGATATCAGAAGGGGGCAGAAAGAGTGGTCCCCTGCTAGTCTTTAGCTGGAATGTTATATAGCTACTAGCAGTCTGCTTGGAGAAGGCAATGGCACCCCACTCCAGTACTCTAGCATGGAAAATCTTATGGACAGAGGAGCCTGGAAGGCTGCAGTCCATGGAGTCGCTGAGGATCAGACACGACTGAGCAGTTTCACTTTCACTTTTCACTTTTCACTTTTATGCATTGGAGAAGGAAATGGCAACCCACTCCAGTGTTCTTGCCTGGAGAATCCCAGGGACAACGGAGCCTGGTGGGCTGCCATCTATGGGGTCGCACAGAGTCGGACATGACTGAAGTGACTTAGCAGCAGCAGCAGCAGCAGAAGTCTGCTAACTGGAGAAAGGAAATGTCTCAAAACTCAGAGACTGACACCAGGCCCCTCACCCACAACATGCATTTTGAGATAACATTGGCACAAGGTGAGTTGCCCCGGCCATAAAATGATTCACATGAATCTTGAAGAAATGCAGGTTTCCAAGCAGACACAGTCTCATTAACATAGCTTAAGAGAACATTTGCATGAATAAAACATACTGGTTTATCAAGTCCTTCTGAGTCTTAGGTGGAACTGACTTGAAGAAAGACAGAGTCTAGGGTAAATACATAGTTTATTAACATAGCTTAAGAAAAACGCATTGGTTAGCTCAAGATTTGAGGAAAGTTAAGTTCAGGGAGAACCAGGTGTCATCATGGCAACACAGAATTTTAAAAGAAACTGCCTTTTAAATTTGTATAGAGAAGGGAAAAAAATCTGACACTTGTAGTTTGTTTCCTACTGCCTCTTAAGAAAGATTTTAAAAATGTCTGCACTTGCAGCCTATTTCGGCCCTTTGGGGCCTCTAAACCTTTTTTCCTGCCTCTTACCCTCTCAACAGCCTTGTCTAACTCAATGAAATCATGAAGCATGCCATGTAGGGCCACCCAAGATGGATGGGACATGGTGGAGAGTTCTGACAAAATGTGGTCCATTGGAGAAGGGAATGGCAAACGACTTCAGTATTCTTGCCTTAAGAACCCCAAGAACAGTATGATAAGACAAGAAGATATAACACTGAAAGATAAACTCTCCAGATCTGTAGGTGCTCAATATGCTACTGGAGAAGAGTGGAGAAATAACTCCAGAAAGAATAAAGAGATGGGGCCAAAGAAAAAACAATGCCCAGTTGTGGATGAGACTGGTAACAGAAGTAAAGTCTGATGCTGTAGAGAACAATACTACTTAGGCACTATCAGGCGAGTGTATGCTCCTCGGTTCTGTCTTGTCACAACAAAGATTTGGAGTGATGGACATTAAAGCCCTTGGTGCGTCAGAGCTCTCGGGTCTTGGATAAACCATGTTATAGATTTTAGACAAATCAGTGTTACAGCTCTATTTTATTTAGAAGATAGCAGGAGAATCCATCTTCAAAGTGTGAGGGCATGCCAACCCAAAGACACAAAGAGAAGAGAGTGGAGGAGCGTGCCAGCACTTGAAAGAGAGAGAGAGAAAGAGAGAAACAGAAAGAGTGCACACACGTTGGGGAGAGAGAGAGAGCCCTTTGGCCCCTCTTTTTATATATTTTTCCTTCCCCTGGGCCTGCCCTATGCAAATTGGGCTAGCCAGAAGTGCTGCTTGTTCTACCTGAAGTCCTCACTCCAGTCCTCAGACCTTCCTTTTGTTGCAGGAAGGGGGACCCCTTCCAGGACCCAAAACTGGGCTCTTGTCTAACACTCAGAAATGAATTGTCTGAGGAGACACATGTGCTGAGAAAGCAAGAGATTTTATTGGGAGAGGGAACACAGGGGAACTGCTCTGCCACGTGGCCTGCAGTCTCAGGTTTTATGGTGATGGGATTAGTTTCCAGGTGGTCTTTGGTCAATCACTCTAATTCAGAGTCTTTCCTGGTGGTGCACACATCGCTCACCCAAGATGGATGCTAGTGAGAGGGATTCTGGGAAGTGGACGGACACGCAGTGTCTCCTTTCAACCTTTCCCGAACTCTTCCGGTTGGTGGTGGCTTATTAGTTCTGCATTCCTTATCAGGATCTCCTGTCATAAAATAATTCATGCAAATGGTTACTATGGTGCCTGGCCAGGGTGGGCGGTTTCAATCAATGTGCTTCCCCTAACACTTTGACCTTCCCTTGTTCTATTTTCTCGGGCTTTTCCCTTTTAGCCACCACCATTTTGGACTCCTGTTTCCTATTCTAACTACCTAACATTCCCCCCTCAAGAGATGGGAGGCCCAATTCTTTGGGAATAGGGATGCTGAGGTCTTTCTGGCTACTTCCTGCTGAACTGGGATGGTGAAGGGTATTGGGCCTCCCCCTCTTGCTAGTCTCAGGCCTCAGAGTCCTCATAGCCGTGTCCATCAAAGGGTGAGTGATATTTTCTAGGGTCGGCTGTAATTTTGTATCTTTGTTGAACTGGCACTGCGTGTTGTAGCTCGTTGACCTGAGCAGAGACAAAACAGGTTAGACAGTTGACAATACATGGAACAATCATAAGCAGTATGATGTAACAAGGACTAGTAGGGGCATTAGCCAATTCTAAATTCCCATTGCCAGGATGGCTCAAGTCCCTTCTTGTTGAGGGATTAGAAGATCTATCTCCTGTCTGTTTTGAAGTACAATCTCTACCAAGCTGTGTTAGCTGTTTAGAGCTATTCTGAGAAATCTTGTCCCCAGAAACCAGATTTTGGTGGTGTTCACTAGAATGGCACTCATTTGTAGTCCTGAATAGGTATCTGAGATTTCCCAGGGGCTCACAAGTGTATTGAGTGTCCTCTTCTGTTTTCTTCCACAGCTTGACTCATGAGTAGTGAATCCAGAAGTCATTTCCTGGTACCTTGACTGCTTTGAGGGTAGAAAAGTATTACAGGGTAGGGGCCCTTCCATGTGGGCTGGAGTTGAGCCTTTGGGGACCCATCTTTCCAGACTTTAATTAGTACTTGAGTCCCTGGAGTGTATAGTGGTGACTCCTTAGAATCTTTTAGGTCCTGGTTCATGCCCACAAGCGTACATCCTGTTGGAATTGCCCAAAGGCCATGGTATAAGACTGGAGGGTCTGAACCTCTGGATCTAGGACGAGGTCTCCCATAACAAAAGGTCTCCCATATAGCATCTCATAAGGACTAAGACTAAGCTGTTCCTTAGGGGCAATACAGGTGTGGAGGAGGGCCATTGGTAAAGCCTCCTTTCATCCCAGGGAGGTCTCCTGGGTTATCTTTTTTATCACTGATTTTAAGAATTGGTTGGCTCTTTCTACTTTTCCTGAAGACTGAGGTCTCCACGCACAATGGAGATAATAAGTAATGCCCAATGCTTTAGAGATTCCTTGGGTGACCTTAGAACTAAATGATGTCCCATTGACACTTTGTAATGACCTGGTCAGACCAAATCTGGACTGATTTCATGGAGCAGTTTTTTACTACGTCTTCAGCCTTCTCAGTCTGGGTGGGAAAGCCTTCAATCCATCCTGTGAATGTATCTATCATGACTAATAGGTATTTATACCTTGGGAAACTGGCATCTGGGTGAAGTCTATCTGCCAGTCCTCTCCTGGATAGGTCCCACAACTTTGGATGGGCTGGGCCAGCTGTGGTTTTCAAGCTCCTTCAGTTCAGTTCAATTCAGTTCTGTCACTCAGCTGTGTTCGACTCTTTGCAACCCCATGAATCGCAGCACACCAGGCCTCCCTGTCCATCACCAACTCCCAGAGTTCACTCAAACTCATGTCCATTGAGTCCGTGATGCCATCCAGCCATCTCGTCTTCTGTCATCCCCCTCTTCTCCTGCCGCCAATCCCTCCCAGCATCAGTGTCTTTTCCAATGAGTCAGCTCTTCACATGAGGTGGCCAAAGTACTGAAGTTTCAGCTTTAGCATCATCCCTTCCAAAGAACACCCAGGGCTGATCTCCTTTAGAATGGACTGGTTGGATCTCCTTGCAGTCTAAGGGACTCTCAAGAGTCTTCTCCAATGCCACAGTTCAAAAGCATCGATGCTTTGGCGCTTAGCCTTCTTCATAGTCCAACTCTCATATCCACACATGACCACTGGAAAAGCCATAGCCTTGACTAGATGGACCTTTGTTGGCAAAGCAATATCTCTATTTCTCAATATGCTATCTAGGTTGGTCTTCATAAAACCGTTCAACTTCAGCTTCTTCAGCGTTAGTGGTTGGGGCATAGACTTGGATAACTGTGATATTGAATGGTTTGCCTTGGAAACGAACAGAGATCATTCTGTCGTTTTTGAGATTGCATCCAAGTATTACATTTCAGACTCTTTTGTTGACCATGATGGCTACTCCATTTCTTCTGAGGGATTCCTGCCCGCAGTAGTAGATATAATGGTCATCTGAGTTAAATTCACCCATTCCAGTCCATTTTAGTTCACTAAAGGTCAGTTTTCATTCCAATTCCAAAGAAAGGCAATGCTAAAGAATGCTCAAACTACTGCACAATTGCACTCATCTCACACACTAGTAAAGTAATGCTCAAAATTCTCCAAGCCAGGCTTCAGCAATAT
>SJYX01004557.1:396846-431102 GCA_006410675.1 Oreotragus oreotragus | reverse complement strand
GGAGGTGGTGATCAAGACCATCCCCAAGAAAAAGAAATACAAAAAGGCAAAATGGTTGTCTGAGGAGGCCTTACTAATAGCTGAGGAAAAAAGAGAAATGAAAGGCAAAGGAGAAAAGGAAAGATATACCCATCTGAATGCAGAGTTCCAAAGAATAGCAAGGAGAGATAAGTAAGCCTTCCTAAGTGATCAGTGCAAAGAAATAGAGGAAATCAATAGAATGGGAAAGACTAGAGATCTCTTCAAGAAAACTAGAGATACCAAGGGAACATTTCATGCAAAGATGGGCACGATAATGGACAGAAATGGTATGGACCTAACAGAAGCAGAAGATATTAAGAAGAGGTGGCAAGAATACACAGAAGAACCATACAAAACAGATCTTAATGACTCAGAAAACCACAATCATGTGATCACTCACCTAAAGCCAAACATCTTGGAATGCGAAGTCAAGTGGGCCTTACTGAGAAAGTCATTTCCTAGGCAGGTTGATAAGAAGTCTAAGGGTCCCCAAGGAGAGAGGGGTCTGGAATTCTCAAAGACGAGGAAAGGACAAACTTTTTTTCCTTCTCTACATTCCTTAGGATTATATAACAATAATCTATCCTGCCTGAGGACAGTCTCTGGATTAAACCTTCTGGCTAATTCTGTAAATTATAGGAGTAGATCTGCTCTTTACAAGGATTATATAACAATAATATATTCTGCCTGAGGACAGTCTCTGGATTAAACCTTCTGGCTAACTCTGTTATCTTAAAATGTAAATTATGGGAGTAGGTCTGGTGAGGTCTTTACAACCTCCAGANCTTCTGGCTAATTCTGTAAATTATAGGAGTAGATCTGCTCTTTACAAGGATTATATAACAATAATATATTCTGCCTGAGGACAGTCTCTGGATTAAACCTTCTGGCTAACTCTGTTATCTTAAAATGTAAATTATGGGAGTAGGTCTGGTGAGGTCTTTACAACCTCCAGATATTCTTTGGATTCACTGGAGAGTATATAACTTCATTGCTAACACTAACAAGGGGGTACTCTTTCTGCCCCCTTCTGATGTCTATGTCAGAAGCTTTCTCTATTTCCTTTACACTTTAATAAAACTTTATTACACAAAAGCTCTGAGTGATCAAGCCTCGTCTCTGGCCCCAGATTGAATTCTTCTCCTGTGGGGGCCAAGAATCCTGGAGTCATGATTCAACAACAACATTTCATTACTAACTATCACTATGAACAAAACTAGTGGAGGTGGTGGAATTCCAGGTAAGCTATTTCAATCCTAAAAGATAATGCTGTTAAAGTGCTGTACTCAATATGCCAGCAAATTTGGAAAACTCAGCAGTGACCACAGGACTGGAAACGGTCAGTTTTTATTCCAATCCCAAACAAAAACAATGCCAAATAATGTTTAAACTAACACACAATTGCACTCATTGCACACACTAGGAAAGTAATGCTCAAAATTCTCCAAACTAGGCTTCAACAGTACTAATTTGGAAAACTCAGCAGTGACCACAGGACTGGAAACGGTCAGTTTTTATTCCAATCCCAAACAAAAACAATGCCAAATAATGTTTAAACTAACACACAATTGCACTCATTGCACACACTAGGAAAGTAATGCTCAAAATTCTCCAAACTAGGCTTCAACAGTACTGAACCAAGAACTTCCAGATGTTCAAGCTGGATTTAGAAAAGGCAAAGGAATCAGAGATCAAATTGCCAACATCCACTGGATCATAGACAGAGCAAGAGAGTTCCAGAAAACATCAATTTCTGCTTTACTGACTACTGCTTTATTGATTGTGTGTATCAGAACAAACTGAAAAATTCTTAAATAGATAGAAATAACACACTACTTAACCTGCCTCTTGTGAAATCTGTATGCAGGTCAAGAAGCAACAGTTAGAACTTGACTTGGAACAATGGACTGGTTCCAAATTGGGAAAGGAGTACGTCTAGTCTGTATTTTGTCACGTTGCTTATTTAAATTATATGCAGAGTACATCATGAGAAATGCTGGCTGAATGAAGCTCAATCTGGAATAAAGATTGCTGGGAAAAATATCAATAACCTCAGATATGCATATGACACCACCCTTATGGCAGAAAGTGAAGAGGAACTAAAGAGCCTGTTGGTGAAAAGGAAAGAGAGGAGTGAAAAATCTGGCTTAAAACTCAACATTCAAAAAATGAAAACCATAGTTCACAGTCCCATCACTTCATGTCAAATAGATGAGGAAACAATGGAACAGTGACAGACTTTATTTTCTTGGGCTCCAAAATCACTGTAGATGGTGACTGCAGCCATGAAATTAAAAGAGGCTTGCTCCTTGGAAGAAAAACTATGACCAACCTAGACAACATAATCAAAAGCAGAGACAAAGAAACTTTGCCGACAAAGGGCCATCTAGTCAAAGCCATGGTTTTTCCAGTAGTCATGTATGCATGTGAGAATTGGACCATAAAGAAAGCTGAGTGCTACAGAATTGATCCTTTTGAACTGTGGTATTGGAGAAGATTCTTGAGAGTCCTTTGGACTGCAAGGAGATCAAACCAGTCAACCCTAAAGGAAATCAGTCCTGAATATTCACTGGAAGAACTGATGCTAAAGCTGAAGCTTCAATACTCAGGCCACCTGTTGTGAAGAACTGACTCTGGCCACCTTTTGTGAAGAACTGACTCACTGGAAGACTCTGATGCTGGGAAAGATTGATGGGAGGAGAAGGGGATGACAGAAGATAAGCTGGTTGGATGGCATCACCAACTCAATGGACATGAGTTTGAGCAAGCTCTGGAAGTTGGTGATAGACAGGGAAACCTGGCATGCTGCAGTCCATGGGGTCACAAAGAGTCAGACACAACTGAGCAACTGAACTGAACTGAGTGGGAAGCTGCTATATAACACAGGGAACCCACTCTGGTGCCCTGTGACAACTTAAAGGGGTGGATGGGCAGAAGGAAAGGAGGTTCAAGAGGGAGTGGATATATACATACATATACATACATAATACCCACATATATAATAAATATATATATAATTGTGACTGATTCATGTTGTACAGCAGAAACCAACACAACATTGTAAAGCAATTTTTCTCCAATTAAAAAAAAAAAAACCCACAAATGCTCAGTATGAGGACACAACATGCCTAGTTAGCTTTAGTAGGCTTGGCTCATTCATTCTCCATCAAGTTTGTGCACATGATCTGGATCAGTTAAGGCCTCAGTCAGAAAAGAATGTCATCTTCTGTCAGACTTTGTAGGACCATTTCTTCACTGTTACTCCATATGTTGGGGAGAAGAAGCAACAGAGGCTGATGAATCAGAGACAACTCAGTCTTTCTGGTACAAAAGTTGGATGAAAGCACCCTTCAACCATTTGGAATTGCTAAAGCCCCTTTGGGTTTTCAGGTAATTCAGGAAATGGGGAGAACCCCTAAGAAGAGAACATCTTGCTAATAGGATTATGAGTTCTAGCGTAATCAGTAATAAAATAATTGTGGTATAACTGAGCCCCTATTTTATGGAGCAATATAAATCTGTGACATTAATAATGACAAGTCACTTTGCACTTCCTTTATTAGTGGATCTTCCTCCTTCACTGTCAACAGCAGTAACAGGTGGGTGACTCAAGATGAAAATGAAGGCAGTGAGATTATGAAACTTGACACAAAGTGTGTGACAAGAGTGTGATTGCAAGACCAGGTAGGCAGAGCCAGCACCTTCAGGCGACAGTTCAGTTCAGTTGCTCAGTTGTGTCTGACTCTGCGACCCCATGGACTGCAACACATCAGGCCTCCCTGTCCATCACCAACTCCTGGAGCTTGCTCAAACTCATATCCATAGAGTCAATGATACCATCCAAACAGCTCATCCTCTGTCATCTGCTTCTCCTCCTGCCTTCAATCTTTCCCAGCATCAGGGTCTCTTCCAATGAGTCAGTTCTCCACATCAGGTGGTCAAAGTATTGGAGTTTCAGCTTCAGCATCGGTCCTTCCAATGAATATTCAGGACTTATTTCCTTTAGGATTGACTGGTTGGATCTCCTTGCAGTCCAAGGGACTCTCAAGAGTCTTCTCCAATGCCACAGTTCAAAAGCATCAATTCTTTGGTGCTTAGCTTTCTTTACAGTTCTATGTTCACATCTATACATGACTACTGGTAAAGCCATAGCTTTGACTAGACAGACCTTTATCGGCAAAGTAATGTCTCTGCTTTTTAATACGCTTTCTAGGTTTGTCATAGCTTTTCTTCTAAGGAGTAAGCGTCTTTTAATTTCATGGCTGCACTCACCATCTGCAGTGCTTTTGGAGCCCCCTAAAATAAAGTCTGTCATTGTTTCCCCATCTATTTGCCATGAAGTGATGGAACCAGATGCAATGATCTTAGTTTTCTGAATGTTGAACTTGAAGCCAACTTTCTCACTTTTCTCTTTCACTGGCATCATTGATGTCCCTCAGGGGACAGCAGAGCCCAAACATTGCCAGAGGGGCAGTGCCTCATGTACTGAGCACTTAACGGGCATTCTCTCACCCGAGACATAAATGAAATCACTTGCCAGAGACTCACTCAGCAATAGGAAGAGCCAGGACTGTGTCTTGCTTTGCTCACAATCACTATGCCAGGTGCTTTGCAGTCCCAAGGCTGCTGGTTTCCTCTGGAAGAGATCTCTGGTCAGGTTTGCAATCTATTTGTGAACTCCAATTCACCCGGGGGTGTTTTGGTTGTTTCTTTTTTGGTTTATGGTTTTGTTTTGTTTTGTTTTTAATGTAGATGAAGAATTCCATTTCTCTCAGGATTTGATGTAACAGGGCGTTAACTATTCTGTTCAGCACTACCAATAGTTCCATGGGTAGAAAGCCTGTCTCTGGGAAGCAGCCAAAATGGGAAACTCAGAACTTATTTTCAAATTCCCAAGGACAAAAACACTCTCTGGCAGGTTTGAATGCTACCAAGTTAAGTACTGTCAAATCTTTTTGTTGAGTGTCAATGCTTAAAGCTCACAATTCTCCACATATCTAAATAATAATTATTTAATTATAATCAGGTTCAAGTCCTTCTTCCACTTCTTCTTTGTGTGTTTCACACTTACTTCATTGTCCAAGTCTGTCTCCTTCTTCCTAGCAGATGGAGTCCACAGGATTCTCTCCCTTCTCAGAGTACCTGTAGCACTTTCTTTTCTGTCTCACCAAGTTCAAAACACATGATTCATTCCCAGCTGCAGTATCCAGCATGTTGAAATAGCAAAATTAGTAACAAGGAAAGAAAATTTAAAGGATAAGCAAACTAAAAGGTATTGCTCTTAACTGTTAGAACTTGGTCCCCAAATAGGCCTTAGAATGTTCTTTAACCTTCTAAAAGATTTTACCTGCTACATTAAAAGTTAATGCAGATGATAAAGTGAAGGGGATAGAAACTATGATGTGCTTCAGTTAAACTTACTGATCTCAGTACTGGAATAGTCAGCTGGAGAAATGTCCATATTAGAAGCTTAAAGTATATTCTAAGAGCACAGGCCCATTTGGGAGCCAAATTGAGTTCCCTCTCTTGAGCTCATCCTACTACTAGAGGCCTAGGACGCTCATCTTCCCCAGATTCTTCTCCCTGCCCCCTTCATCCCTGTCTGGGAGATCTGTATGAATGTCCTCCCATTATCTAACCAGCCTTCCTCTAAATTAGCCTGTAGTCACTGAAGTCCAGGAAACTTGAGAGTTCCCCACTTTTGAGGAATAGATCTCCCAGACAGTGTCCTTAGGCCTAGCCTAGAGTCCTACGGTGGAGAAGGCAATGGCAACCCACTCCAGTACTCTTGCTTGGAAAATCCCATGGGCAGAGGAGCCTGGTAGGCTGCAGTCCATGGAGTCGTAAAGAGCCCGGACACGACTGAACGACTTCACTTTCACTTTTCAATTTCATGCATTAAAGAAGGAAATGGCAACCCACTTCAGTGTTCTTGCCTGGAGAATACCAGGGACAGGGGAGCCTGGTGGGCTGCCATCTATGGGGTCGCACAGAGTCAGACACAACCAAAGCGACTTAGCAGCAGCAGCAGAGTCCTGCTGAGGTTATTGATATTTCTCCTGGAAATCTTGATTCCAGCTTGTGCTTTATCCAGCCTGGCATTTCACATGATGTACTCTGCATATAGATTAAATAAACAGGGTGACGATATACAGCCCTAACATATTTCTTTCCCAANCAGCAGAGTCCTGCTGAGGTTATTGATATTTCTCCTGGAAATCTTGATTCCAGCTTGTGCTTTATCCAGCCTGGCATTTCACATGATGTACTCTGCATATAGATTAAATAAACAGGGTGACGATATACAGCCCTAACATATTTCTTTCCCAATTTGGAACCAGTCCATTGTTCCATGTCCAGTTCTAATTGTTGCTTCTGGACCTGCATGCAGATTTCTCAGGAGGCAGGATAAGTGGTCTGGTATTCTCATCTCTTTAAGAATTTTCCACAGTTTGTTGTAATCCACATAGTCAAAAGCTTTAGCATAGTCAATGAAGCAGAAGTAGATGTTTTTCTGGAATTCTCTTGCTTTTTATATGATCCAGTGGATGTTGGCAATTTGTCCTCTGCCTTTTCTAAATCCAGCTTGAAAAACTAACCTCAGATATGCAGATGACAGCACCCTTATGGCAGAAAGCAGAGAGGAACTAAAGAGCTTCTTGATGAAAGTGAAAGAGGAGAGTGAAAAAGCTGGCTTAACACTCAACATTTAAAAAAAAAAAAAACCCACAAATGCTCAGTATGAGGACACAACATGCCTAGTTAGCTTTAGTAGGCTTGGCTCATTCATTCTCCATCAAGTTTGTGCACATGATCTGGATCAGTTAAGGCCTCAGTCAGAAAAGAATGTCATCTTCTGTCAGACTTTGTAGGACCATTTCTTCACTGTTACTCCATATGTTGGGGAGAAGAAGCAACAGAGGCTGATGAATCAGAGACAACTCAGTCTTTCTGGTACAAAAGTTGGATGAAAGCACCCTTCAACCATTTGGAATTGCTAAAGCCCCTTTGGGTTTTCAGGTAATTCAGGAAATGGGGAGAACCCCTAAGAAGAGAACATCTTGCTAATAGGATTATGAGTTCTAGCGTAATCAGTAATAAAATAATTGTGGTATAACTGAGCCCCTATTTTATGGAGCAATATAAATCTGTGACATTAATAATGACAAGTCACTTTGCACTTCCTTTATTAGTGGATCTTCCTCCTTCACTGTCAACAGCAGTAACAGGTGGGTGACTCAAGATGAAAATGAAGGCAGTGAGATTATGAAACTTGACACAAAGTGTGTGACAAGAGTGTGATTGCAAGACCAGGTAGGCAGAGCCAGCACCTTCAGGCGACAGTTCAGTTCAGTTGCTCAGTTGTGTCTGACTCTGCGACCCCATGGACTGCAACACATCAGGCCTCCCTGTCCATCACCAACTCCTGGAGCTTGCTCAAACTCATATCCATAGAGTCAATGATACCATCCAAACAGCTCATCCTCTGTCATCTGCTTCTCCTCCTGCCTTCAATCTTTCCCAGCATCAGGGTCTCTTCCAATGAGTCAGTTCTCCACATCAGGTGGTCAAAGTATTGGAGTTTCAGCTTCAGCATCGGTCCTTCCAATGAATATTCAGGACTTATTTCCTTTAGGATTGACTGGTTGGATCTCCTTGCAGTCCAAGGGACTCTCAAGAGTCTTCTCCAATGCCACAGTTCAAAAGCATCAATTCTTTGGTGCTTAGCTTTCTTTACAGTTCTATGTTCACATCTATACATGACTACTGGTAAAGCCATAGCTTTGACTAGACAGACCTTTATCGGCAAAGTAATGTCTCTGCTTTTTAATACGCTTTCTAGGTTTGTCATAGCTTTTCTTCTAAGGAGTAAGCGTCTTTTAATTTCATGGCTGCACTCACCATCTGCAGTGCTTTTGGAGCCCCCTAAAATAAAGTCTGTCATTGTTTCCCCATCTATTTGCCATGAAGTGATGGAACCAGATGCAATGATCTTAGTTTTCTGAATGTTGAACTTGAAGCCAACTTTCTCACTTTTCTCTTTCACTGGCATCATTGATGTCCCTCAGGGGACAGCAGAGCCCAAACATTGCCAGAGGGGCAGTGCCTCATGTACTGAGCACTTAACGGGCATTCTCTCACCCGAGACATAAATGAAATCACTTGCCAGAGACTCACTCAGCAATAGGAAGAGCCAGGACTGTGTCTTGCTTTGCTCACAATCACTATGCCAGGTGCTTTGCAGTCCCAAGGCTGCTGGTTTCCTCTGGAAGAGATCTCTGGTCAGGTTTGCAATCTATTTGTGAACTCCAATTCACCCGGGGGTGTTTTGGTTGTTTCTTTTTTGGTTTATGGTTTTGTTTTGTTTTGTTTTTAATGTAGATGAAGAATTCCATTTCTCTCAGGATTTGATGTAACAGGGCGTTAACTATTCTGTTCAGCACTACCAATAGTTCCATGGGTAGAAAGCCTGTCTCTGGGAAGCAGCCAAAATGGGAAACTCAGAACTTATTTTCAAATTCCCAAGGACAAAAACACTCTCTGGCAGGTTTGAATGCTACCAAGTTAAGTACTGTCAAATCTTTTTGTTGAGTGTCAATGCTTAAAGCTCACAATTCTCCACATATCTAAATAATAATTATTTAATTATAATCAGGTTCAAGTCCTTCTTCCACTTCTTCTTTGTGTGTTTCACACTTACTTCATTGTCCAAGTCTGTCTCCTTCTTCCTAGCAGATGGAGTCCACAGGATTCTCTCCCTTCTCAGAGTACCTGTAGCACTTTCTTTTCTGTCTCACCAAGTTCAAAACACATGATTCATTCCCAGCTGCAGTATCCAGCATGTTGAAATAGCAAAATTAGTAACAAGGAAAGAAAATTTAAAGGATAAGCAAACTAAAAGGTATTGCTCTTAACTGTTAGAACTTGGTCCCCAAATAGGCCTTAGAATGTTCTTTAACCTTCTAAAAGATTTTACCTGCTACATTAAAAGTTAATGCAGATGATAAAGTGAAGGGGATAGAAACTATGATGTGCTTCAGTTAAACTTACTGATCTCAGTACTGGAATAGTCAGCTGGAGAAATGTCCATATTAGAAGGTTAAAGTATATTCTAAGAGCACAGGCCCATTTGGGAGCCAAATTGAGTTCCCTCTCTTGAGCTCATCCTACTACTAGAGGCCTAGGACGCTCATCTTCCCCAGATTCTTCTCCCTGCCCCCTTCATCCCTGTCTGGGAGATCTGTATGAATGTCCTCCCATTATCTAACCAGCCTTCCTCTAAATTAGCCTGTAGTCACTGAAGTCCAGGAAACTTGAGAGTTCCCCACTTTTGAGGAATAGATCTCCCAGACAGTGTCCTTAGGCCTAGCCTAGAGTCCTACGGTGGAGAAGGCAATGGCAACCCACTCCAGTACTCTTGCTTGGAAAATCCCATGGGCAGAGGAGCCTGGTAGGCTGCAGTCCATGGAGTCGTAAAGAGCCCGGACACGACTGAACGACTTCACTTTCACTTTTCAATTTCATGCATTAAAGAAGGAAATGGCAACCCACTTCAGTGTTCTTGCCTGGAGAATACCAGGGACAGGGGAGCCTGGTGGGCTGCCATCTATGGGGTCGCACAGAGTCAGACACAACCAAAGCGACTTAGCAGCAGCAGCAGAGTCCTGCTGAGGTTATTGATATTTCTCCTGGAAATCTTGATTCCAGCTTGTGCTTTATCCAGCCTGGCATTTCACATGATGTACTCTGCATATAGATTAAATAAACAGGGTGACGATATACAGCCCTAACATATTTCTTTCCCAATTTGGAACCAGTCCATTGTTCCATGTCCAGTTCTAATTGTTGCTTCTGGACCTGCATGCAGATTTCTCAGGAGGCAGGATAAGTGGTCTGGTATTCTCATCTCTTTAAGAATTTTCCACAGTTTGTTGTAATCCACATAGTCAAAAGCTTTAGCATAGTCAATGAAGCAGAAGTAGATGTTTTTCTGGAATTCTCTTGCTTTTTATATGATCCAGTGGATGTTGGCAATTTGTCCTCTGCCTTTTCTAAATCCAGCTTGAAAAACTAACCTCAGATATGCAGATGACAGCACCCTTATGGCAGAAAGCAGAGAGGAACTAAAGAGCTTCTTGATGAAAGTGAAAGAGGAGAGTGAAAAAGCTGGCTTAACACTCAACATTGAAAAAACTAAGATCATGGCATCTGGTCCCATCACTTCATAGCAAATAGATGGGGAAACAGTGACAGACTTTATTTTCTTGAGCTCCAAAATCACTGCAGATGGTGACTGCAGCCATGAAATTAAAAGATGCTTGCTCCTTGGAGGAAAAGCTATGACTAACCTACACACTATATTAAAAAGCAGAGACATTACTTTGCCAACAAAGTGCTGTCTAGTCAAAGCAATGATTTTTCCAGTAATCATGTATGGATATGAGAGTTGGACTATAAAGAAAGCTGAGCACTGAAAAAGTGATAATTTGAACTGTGGTGTTGGAGAAGACTCCTGAGAGTCCCGTGGACTGCAAGGAGATCAGACCAGTCAATCCTAAAGGAAATTCATCCTGAATAGTCATTGGAAGGACTGACGCTGAAGCTGAAGCTCCAATACTTTAGGCAAGAACTGACTCCTTGGGAAAGACCCTTATGCTGGGAAAGATTGAAGGCAGGAGGAAAAGGGGACAATAGAGGTTGAGCTGGTTGGATGGTATCACAGACTCTATGGACATGAGTTTAAGCAAGCTCTGGGAGTTGGTGATGGGCAGGGAAGCCTGGTGTGCTGTGGTCCGTGGCGTCGCAAAGAGTCGGACATGACTGAGCAACTGAAGTGATTGAACTGAAAGTCCTCTTGTGAGCAGCCTGGCAGGCTATAGTGCATGCAGTAACAGAATCAGACATGACTGAGCAACTGGGCACACAGTGTCTTCCTGCACTCCTCTCCACAAGGAGATATGGACTTGAACTACGTTTCTACATCATGTCCAAAGAGTTCTCAAGAGAGTACACTGTGCTCATCAGCCAAATTTGATTCCTCAGTTCAGTTCAGTTTAATCTCTCAGTCGTGTCCAACTCTTGCAACCCCATGAACTGCAGCACGCCAGGTCTCCCTGTCCATCACCAACTCCCGGAGTTCACCCAAACTCATGTCCATTAAGCCGGTGATGCCATCCAGCCATCTCATCCTCTGCCATGTCCTTCTCTTCCTATGCCCAATCCCTCCCAGCATCAGAGTCTTTCCCAACGAGTCAACTCTTTGCATCAGGTGGCCAAAGTATTGAAGTTTCAGTTTTAGCATCAGTCCTTCCAAAGAATACCCAGGGCTGGTCTCCTTTAGAATGGACTGATTGGATCTCCTTGCAGTCCAAGGGACTCTCAAGAGTCTTCTCTTGTTATCTCTAAGTTTCTAGTAAGCCAAATATCCCTGCTCTGACATGTCTCACACTTTAGTTATCAGATCAGAGGTCAAGCCCTGGCCCTATGCCTCCTATAGAATGCTCTAAATTGATGGGAGACTACATAAATGTTGCACACCAGTTGTGTCCAAGTAAAGTCACTATATATAGGCATATCTTTGAGATCTGATGAGTTTCATTCCCACCCACTGTAATAGAGCAAATATCACAATAAAGCAAGTCAGCACACCAGTCAGAATGGCCATCATAAACAATAAATGCTGGAGAGGATATGGAGAAAAGGGAACCCTCTTGCACTGTTGGTGAGAATGAAAACTGAAATTTCCACTATGGACAACAGTATGGATATTCCTTTAAAAACTAGGAATAAAACTATCATATGACCCAGCAATCCCACTACTAGGCATATACCTTCAGCAAACCATAATTGAAAAAGACACTTGTACCTCAATGTTCACTGCAGCACTATTTACAATTGCTAGGACAAGGAAGCAACCTAGATGTCCATCAACAGATGATAAAGAAATTGTACATATATACAATAGAATATTACTCAGCTATAAAAAGGAACACATTTGAATCAGTTCTAATGAGGTGGATGAATCTAGAGCTTATTATACAGAGTAGAGTAAGTCAGAAAAAGAAAGACAAATATCATAATTTAATGCATATATAGGCAATCTAGGAAGATAGTACAGATGGTCCTATTTGCAGGGCAGCAAAGCAGACATAAACATGAACAGACTTACGGTACAGCAGGGGAGGGAAAGGATGGGATGACTTGAGAAAGTAACATTGAAACATATACATTACCATATGTAAAATAGATAGCCAGTGGGAACTTGCTGTATGAGTACCAACCTAAAGCTGGTACTCTGTACTCTGACAACTTACAGTGGTGGAATGGGAAGGAAGGTACGAGGGCAGTTCAAGAGGAGGAGCATATGCATAAACCTATGGCTGATTTATGTTGATGTATGGCAGAAATCGGAGAAGGCAATAGCACTCAACTCTGGTACTCCTGCCTGGGAAATCCCATGGGCGGAGGAGCTTGGTAGGCTGCAGTCCATGGGGTCACGAAGAGTCGGACACAACTGAGCGACTTCACTTTCACTTTTCACTTTCATGCATTGGAAAAGGAAATGGCAACCCACTCCAGTGCTCTTGCCTGGAGAATCCCAGGGACGGGGGAGCCTGGTGGGCTACCATCTATGGGGTCGCACAGAGTCAGACACGACTGAAGTGACTTAGCAGCAGTAGCAGCAGCGTGGCAGAAACAATCACAATATTGTAAAGTAATTATTACTTTAATTACTTGAGTAATTATTACTTAATTATAACCGAGTGATTATTACTCAAATTAGAAATATTTTTAAAAGTCACATTATTTCTTTTTTGGTTTCCTATTGCACATAAAATTTATGAGTATTCTATTAAGTGTGTAATTACTAATTAAGTATGCAATAGGATTATGTTTAAAAAAGAAATGTATATAGCTGAATTGTAAAACACTGCTAAAAAGTGCTAACCTTCATCCAAGCCTTCAACAAGTTATAATCCATTTGCAGATGGAGAGTCTTGACTGCCAGGGTCCAGCTCCAGCAGCCAGGGATTCAACCTGAAGAGATGAGCGGTGTCGGCAAGAAACTGAGAGAGCCTCTCAGTTTTCTTGGACTGCCTGTTTATTTCAAGCTTATGATTCTCTTTTATACTTTTACAAAAGCATTAGGTCAGAGGTGTGATATTTTCAGTTCCCACTGACCCAGATTTGTTATCTCCATAAATCGTTGTTGCCCCTCAAAAGGAGTTTCTGCCTCCGCGATTCTCTTATCTACTTTTTCTCATGTGTCCTTGTGAATACACTGTAATTCATGCTAAAGTCTGGGCTGCATACCACATTCCTCAGTTTATTTCTTATCTTTCTAAGTCCTGTTTGCCTAGTATCCTAAGCTCACTATCTCTTAAAAAGGCTTCTAGCTATAGTGTCTCTAAAAATTCCTAACTTCTATAAGCTATAGTAGAATATGCTAACTTTACAACATTCCTTAAATCCTTAACTTCTAACTGTTTCTAATTATTCCTAAGCCCTAAATTCAGTAAACTCCTTTGCCATAAACATTTTCCTTACAAATAGGCTTCAGATAGCAATCCCTCCCATTGCTTCAAGCTGCAGCCTATGTGCTCATCCTAGAACACTCTTTTGTAAAAGTCCTTAAACAAATGTTAATGATTAACTCTATGAATTATTCTCTGAGCATGGCTGCAGAAAGCTTTGTGCCTTCTCATGCTTCTCTCAAGAACAATAAGCACCTTAATATTCCTTTTCAGTCAACTCAGCCGAGGAGAGGAAAAAACAAGTCAGAATTACAAGGCCTAACTCCTTCATCCCGGGTCCATGCCTGCNGGAAATAATTATTAAGTGCTGATGATGTGCCAAGAATTTTATGTCTATGTACGCATTTAATCCTTGTAATTCTCTGTGAGACGATGCTTTTTTATTTCCATTATACAAGTGAGAGGAAACTGAGGCATAGAGAGGTTACATAAATTGTCAAAGATCACATTGCTAGTGAGTGTTGGAAATCAATTTTTAAATCACACTTTCTTGCTCTAGATTCTTAACTTTTAACCAATACCTTACTCTGCTTCAAGGGAGGAGAAACTACCTAATAGACTACAACCCAAGATCTCTTCTGATGATAAAGAAGCATTGAAAAATTTACCCTGTTCTTGACTTAAAATCAGCTCTTTTCCTGAATTGATATGAGAATGCCCTGATGTATTTCCCACAACCCACCACTCAAGACACTGACAAACAGAATACCTTCCCGCCCTCGTCCCCACCCCGCTCCCCGCCATAAGCAGTTACCATGTCTTTATCTTCCCCTGTTCTCCTCCAGTATTCCTCTACTATTTCGTGACGACATGACTTTTTCCCTTCTCCCTCAGTCTTCAAGGGTCTCTTAGCAGCAATACTTGACTGTTGATGTAAGAGACACAAGAAAGTGGGTATCCAGCCCACGTATGTTGATGGCCATGTCCTCACTTTCCCCCACCAAGCCACACCACCTTCCTCAGCATAGGACCTGCTCAACTAGAGCAGAACCAGTTTACTCAAAACAAGAGCAATGGCCTGAGAGGAACAGTGGCCAGTGGGAGAATTTCCAGATGAATAAGATGACCTTCAGGTCCTCCTGTGTTTTTTTCAGCCCACGATCTCCCCCCTTAGTCTTTGCTACATCGAGCACTTTTTTAAACAAGAAAACTGTTGCTTTCTCTTCCCAGAGTAGCCACAGTGGAGGAAACCACAGACTGACCTATATGTAGAGAAGACCTTGACATATGTGGTTTTGAAATGTGCTAGTTAAGCAGGGGCTGGGTCACTAATCTTAGTATCGCTGGATTATTTCACTGGTTTTTCGTGCAAGTTCTAGAGATAGGAGGGGTTTTTCCCTGATGGGGTGTAGAGGAAAAAGAAGAATGAAGAAGGGGAATTACTTGTGACATTCACCTTCCCACTCTATCAGGTGGTTTGGTAAAATAATTTCAAAGGACAGTGCTCAATAATATTAAGAGTTCTGACCTCCATAATGGACTGAACTGCTATAATGTAGTATTCAGAAACAAGGTTGAGTTACTTTCCTTGCAAAAGCCCTAGAGTGAGCCTAAAGAAGCTTTTCAGTAAGTATATCTGAATTAGTAATAACTTGTATTTGTTTCTTAATTTCATGGATGGACTTTTTCTTCCTACTTCCTCAGTCACACTACAAGCTACGTAAGGGAAGGAACACTTTCATAATTCTGTTGCACAATTAGTTACACATTTCACAATTCTGAGCATATTACAGAAATCTACAGTCAAAGATATCCAAGAAAAATCTGGGAGAAATAGATTTCAGCAAGAGATTGTGGCACAGTTTTCCCTGAAGCACTTGAGACACCAGAACTTTTCCAGATTTCCAGGGGTACAAACCATTCATTTGCTTAGCCATCTTGAGACGGAACAATGCTGTGTTTGGGGTTTATGATGAGAAAAGGAAATCACACATCAGGTTCTTCAAATCAGAAATTTAACTGCTTAAGTATTATAAGTGAACAAAGAAACTAGGTATGAGTACAATTTAAAAGGGAAATGCCAACCAGAGAACTTTAGATTGGACAAAATTCTACTCTCTTGAGGTGTACTCTTCATCTTTGGGGCCCAGATGAATTTAAGAGAAGGAAATGTTAACTCTCACATCCTACTTTTTAAAATAATAAGTTTTCACATTTGCATGCAATTTTATATTTTTCAAAGTCTTTTTATATTCATTATAAAAGTAGAATTCATGGGGACTTCCCTAATTTTATAATGGATATGAAAAGACTTTGAAAAATAAAGAACTGAATGCAATATGAGTTTCCCTGGCGGGTCCAATGGTTAGGACTCCACCCTTCCACTGCAGAGGGTACAGGTTCAACCCCTATTGGAGGAACGAAGGTCTTACATGCTTCATGGTATGGCTAAATAAATACAATTAAAATTGAACAAAAAATTTTAATAAAACTTGAGTTCATGTTGATCTAAAGATCTTGCTGTTTGGTCGTTCAGTAGTGTCCGACTCTTTGTGACCCCATGTACTGAAGCACAGGCTTTCCTTTATCATCTCCCAGAGTTTGCTCAAACTCATGTCCACTGAGTCAGTGATATCATCCAACCGTCTCGTCCTCTGTCGTCCCCTTTGCCTCCTGCCTTCAATCTTTCCCAGCATCAGGGTCTTTTCCAATGANTACTGAAGCACAGGCTTTCCTTTATCATCTCCCAGAGTTTGCTCAAACTCATGTCCACTGAGTCAGTGATATCATCCAACCGTCTCATCCTCTGTCGTCCCCTTTGCCTCCTGCCTTCAATCTTTCCCAGCATCAGGGTCTTTTCCAATGAGTCTATGGGGTCGCACAGAGTCGGACACGACTTAGCAGCAGCAGCAGCAGAACTCATACCTGACTAATAGAAGCAGCATCTGAGTTAATGACCTTGATCTATTTCCTGACATCTGAGATCCGGAGGAATGAAATGGAGTGATAAATTTAGTTGTTTCTAATATCTTCTGCAGATAGTGTATAATCTTGGGAAATATTGCTTTGTTAGGTTTTTCAGTAGTTTTAAGTTTTATTCTGCATCACCTATAGATCCTTATGTGAAGCCTCTTCTATTAGAGAGCCTACTGTTTCTAAGACAGGACCAGCTAAAAATCTCAGTCTTCTTTTCTAGCACATATGCTGGTTTCTATTTGAAAAGTGACATTTATTTACACCCTGTGGAGCTCTTATCTTGCTGCAATATCTCATTCCACATTAACATAAAAGTCAGCACTTAGGGGGAAAATGTCTCACAGGTATCTGACAAAAAGCACCAAAATAAAAGAAAAATGCTGCCAGGACAGAAACTATCCCCTTCTCATAATTAACCAGAAAATAGTAACAAAGTAACCAGATGCTAACAAGTGATTACACCCACAGGTAGCATTTACACAAAAAGGAACTTTGCCACGTGATGTAATCCAAGGCCTTTCAGGAAAATGTGTAAGAGTGAGTTCTGCCTTAGAAGACCCTCAGATGAATTACCACATGTCTGTTTCAGGTTCTAAATCTGATTAATTCTTTAATTACAAACTGAGTAGCAATCTGCTGGGTAAAGTATTATTCATAAATCCCTTATACAACCCTCATAAGAACCTCATGGAATACGTTTTATTGCCTTGATTTTTCAAATGATAAAATGAAGTCCAAAAAGTTAGATGACACAACCTGTAAAAGGAAAATCTAGAACTTCCTCTGGGATCTTGAGATCCAAACTGAATTCCCTTCCCACTGAACTGGGACTGGTTTCCACACATGAGGGAAAAATTCCTTTGTGTCCAGACAAATGTAAACAGATGGCTGGTCAAGTTGTGACTGAATAATTTCATGTACAGGCACAATAAAAGGAAGAGAAAGAGAAGATGAGGGACTGATGTAGCAGAAGGAATTTCTCAACGTTTAAAAACAGCAATGGTTTCTAAAAAGTTGAATTAAAGATAAGAAGCAGTTTTCTTCAAAACTTTCTATTAATAGTTGTTTATACTTCATTGTCTTTATCTGTCTTATTTATTCAAATTTCAGATTTTTTAATTTCTAACCCAGTGTACCAATCAGGAAGTAACTGGTATCAATTCTTAATTGAAAAAAAAAATGTTTATACAGCCTGAAATTTAGATCATATACTTCTAGAATTGTACTAAATTTGTCTGGAATTAAATAATTTTCCTGCTCTCAGGGGGGTCACGTGCAAGTTAAGTTAAGCTCTCTGGAAGCTTTTTTTATAATGTCAAACTTGGCTGAGAATCATTTCTTGTTTAATTGTCCCTAATTTCTTCCATGTTTAATGATATCCAGATAAATTCTTCTGGTTGTTTTAATGAAGGAAAGCATCACTGAATATTAACAATTTACTAAATGTGGTGCTGATTAGAAGGAAAGTAGGAAAAATTAGACAGAAGACAGCCAGATTATGAAAGATCCAACTCAAACTACACCCTAAAAATATGTTCTCTTAAAGATATATCAATGCTTTTTTCAAGGCTGTTATGCCCACATCACATCTTTTTTCTAATTTCTTTACCCCTATAGATTATAGTCCCCTATCAGTATTTCACCCCCATTTCTAATTAAAATCACAAAAGAACCACAGAATCTAATAATTTGGAGTCAGAAGGAACCTCTCAGTATTACTTGCTTCCAGGATGTATTTAAAGGTAGCATTGATAGCAATTTGTCACAACATTTATGAAGCTGGGGTTCAAATTTTCTTTTTAAAAATGTTATGATTTGGAGATGGCAGATTAGGGTGAACCAAGAATCCCTCTGATAACCTTCACATCAAATTCAGCTTGTTAGAAAGAAGGGGATGAGATAAAGGGATGAGAAGAGAGCAAATCCTTAATCTCCTTACAGGCAGCGAGTTACTGTCAAGTACTGAAGTGGGGAAGGGATGTGTATGTCATATAGAGAAAAATCTATTGTGAAAGGGGCCTTAAGAGACATCATGGTCATACGTAAAGTTTTAAGTTTGCCTGTGACTCTGCTCCCCTTCCTGTAGGATATTGTTCCTGTAATAAGGCAGTCAGTGAAAAACAGCAGCTTGTTGACGCTTTTTAAATGTGTGGTAATAGAGGAGTGAGAAGAAAATAGTTTGCGTAGTAGTCCAAGCCAACTCTTATATTTCAAAAGAAAAACAAAAAATATATAACTTCCAACACCTCATCCAAATCCTCTCAGCTCAGCTTCTCAAATAAAGGTATATGGTCCTTTCAAAGATTAATTTGGAATACTTCACTTTGATTGGCCTGTTTCCATCAAGAAATGTTCACAGAATACATCTTCTGACTATGCAATGTCCACATCAGAAAATTAGAATGCTTATGAAACTCACCATTTTGAAGGAGTTGGACACCATACGGTTTGTTATTCCTGGATCCAGATGCACCTGTGTAGTAATCAGCTGAATTCTTCCCTTCTGCCACCCTTAACATGAAGAAAAGTCAATTCCTTCTCAGCTCTATGACCTTCTCTCTTCCCTGGATCTCATCCCATTGTCTTCTTGTATCTTCACTCTTTATCTTCTTTCCGCTTCCCTCCATTCTCCAAAGCAGCCACTACCCTCTTTTCTCTGCCAGTGTGATTAAGGCATGAAATCCAATTGACACACGATACTTCAATGAAGTCCATATTGATTGCCTGGTAACAAATAACAAAATATAAACAATGCAGTCATCTTATCTTCTAGAGAAGTTAGGTCATTCATTAAATTTCAGTAGACTATGAACTATGCCTCTCCAAATGTCTGCAGTTACTTCCATTCTAAATGTTAGAAAGAAAACAAATCTTTAAGGCTGGCCTTGCATGAAAGCCACTGACCCCTTCAATGTGATATGGGACCCTAAAAGGGGTTGGAGGAAGATGGCAGGGGTCAGAAAGATGAAAGGATAAATGCTGTAGAATCACAGAGCTACTAGAAACTTCAAGAGATCACTTGACCCAACTGCTTACATTTTACAGACGAAAACATACAGTGCCATAGACTTTTAAGAGGTTGTTCAAGATCACCATGCTAGCTAGAAGTTGCCAAGAGTTAATTCTCTGATGCAACAATATTTTGGCTTATTTTTTATTTATACAACTTCTATTTTTAAAAGAGGAGTCATACTATTAATACCACACCAATCATATGCTATATGGCACATAAACCAAATTCCTTCTTTTACCCTAATATTAATAACTAGACCTCATTTTTTACCCTCTTCATATCTTACCATTCTCTCTTTTTCCTGGAATACATGTAACCTACTAATCTCATTTCATCTCCTTGGTTTGGCGAATTTGGAAGTGACTTCTGGCCCCACATTGGGCTCTGACCTTGTACCTGATATTCATTCAGTCTCGAGTTAAACTTTTATCTCAACATACAATGCTCCAAAGTGTTTCCATTCTCTATCTTCTCAACTTTGTTCCTCCATTCACTTCCTAGTTCAGTTCAGTTGCTCAGTCGTGTCCAACTCTTTGTGACCCCCATAGCACGCTAGGCCTCCCTGTCCATCACCAACTCCCAGAGTCCACTCAAACCCATGTCCATTGTGTCGGTGATGCCATCCAACCATCTCATCCTCTGTTGTCCCCTCTCCTCCTGCCCTCAATCTTTCCCAGCATCAGACTATTTTCAAATGAGTCAGCTCTTTACATCACATGGCCAAAGTATTAGAGTTTCAGCTTCAACATCAGTCCCTCCAGTGAACACCCAGGACTAATCTCCTTTAGGATGGATTGGTTGGATCTCCTTGCAGTCGAAGGGACTCTCAAGAGTCTTCTCCAGCACCACAGTTCAAAACTATCAATTCTTCAGCACTCAGCTTTCTTTATAGTCCAACTCTCACATCCATACACGACTATTGGAAAAACCATAGTCTTCATTAGATGTACCTTTGTCGGCAAAGTAATGTCTTTGCTTTTTAATATGCTGTCTAGGTTGGTCATAACTTTCCATCCAAGGTGCAAGCATCTTTTAATTTCATGGCTGCAATCAACATCCACAGTGATTTTAGAGTACTCAGAAATAAGTTAAATACAGCTCTGCTTCTCTCCCAATCCCTGTCTGAGAAATCCCATAGGATGGATGCTACATTTGAAGGGATTCAGGGGACAAATGATCAGCATGGATTCCTTGCACTGGTTACAACTCCTGGATCACAGATTCCATAACAAGGACCTCTACCCGGAAGCCCTAGTGTAAGTCTGCACATCAACAACTCTGACCCCAGAACCAGTGCAATGGAGACACAAAAATCTGAGTTGCCACACCCTCAACAACCAATATTCCCTCAAAAATGTAACCCAGTTTTTCCTGGTGGTACAGAGGATAAGAATTTGCCTGCCAATGCAGGGGACACAGGTTCGATGCCTGGTCCAGGAAGATCCCACATGCCTCTGAGGGACAAAACCTTGTGTGCCACAGCTACTGAAACTCGTCCGCCTACAGCCTGTGCCCTGCAACAAGAGAAGCCGCCACATCACGTAGCCTGCACACTGCAGCTAGAGAGTAGCCCTCACTTGCCTCAACTAGAGAAAGCCCAGGTGCAGCAACAAAGACCCAGCACAACCAAAAGTAAATATACAAATACTCTTTATTTATAAATATACATAAATCTCCATAAGCTATCTCAAGCTATGACTGACTCTAAAAGAATCAAAGTGCGTTTACCTACAGGGGTCTCTCCAGAAGGCATCTGGGACCAGGTGTCTCTGCCATACTGGAGCCCACTATACTTCACCTTTCTAGTGTCCTTCCTCCCGTGTCTGAAGCCCCTTTGTGGTCTAATCTCTCCTGTGCATCCACCATTAGAGCTACTCTGTGCTGCCCCTCCTTCGTGCCTTCCCTAACAATCCTTTTCTATAGGACCTCTCCTCATTGTCAATCACTCCTCAGACACATCTACAACTGTGTCCCTCAGAATTTCTCTGGATTCAAAAGATTAAAGTCAGCCACCCCAGTCTCTTTTACTCTTCCATTTCTCTCACTCAGCTACCCTCCCTAGACCTGCTTTTCATCTTAACCAGATCCACAAATCTAATAACCTTCTCAAGTTTCTCCCAGCTAACCCTTTCAGACTCACTTCCTTCCCTATCTGGCATATTGCTCTGAATAATAAAAAGCACAGTACACCACTCCTGGGCAATCTTGTCCATTTCTATTGGAGAAGACAATACCAGATATTTTGTCTCCAACCCAGATCTCCTTCTTAAACTCTAGGTTGAGGCATTAAAGTAATTGGCCTTTTCATAGACACCAGAAATTCAACATCTTCATAACTGACACAAGACTATTTTCCCAATAGTCTTGTTTTCCTGAAATAGAGAGAGCTTCTTGCATCCAGTAGGGAGAGAACTACTTCCATCAATACAATGACAACTGCCTGCCTGTTGAACAACCAAAACAGAAAATCCAAATCATAAAGTATGCATCCTGACTGCTTTCCCCTGCTACTAATACCTTAAGAATGCATAGACTTAGACCTTTAGGCAGTTATTTAACAAAAACGATTAAGCAGGGCTGCTTTCAGACAACAGTGATAAAATTAACCCAAAAGATTGCAGCTCTAAAAGCTACCCACTCTCTTGAACATGTTGTTTGGTTAGCCACATGTTGGGTCTCTCCACTGTGAATGCTGATAGATTTGCTCTCTCGTATGATCTGATAAACTTCCTTCAACTCTTTAGTCTGGTATTTCAGATACAGCTTGCCTATCATCTTTGCTCTTTGAATAGTTTTTGTTCAGTTATCCAGTCCAAGCCACACCTTACTTCTAAGTAATTTTTCTCTTGTCTGCTGACCGACCTAAGAAACCAGTTTGTTGTTATTTGGTTGGTCAGTCATGTCTGACTGTGCGACCCCGTGGACTGCAGCACACCAGGCCTCCCTGTCCATCACCATCTCCTGGAGCTTGCTCAAACTCATGTCCGTCACGTCAGTGATGCCATCCAACCATCTCATCCTCTGTTGTCCCCTTCTCCTCCTGCCTTCAGTCTTTCCCAGCATCAGGGTCTTTTCTAATGAGTCAGCTCTTTGCATCACATGGCCAAAGTATTGGAGCTTCAGCTTCAGCATCCGTCCTTCCAATGAATATTCAGGATTCATTTCCTTAGGATTGACTTGTTGGATCTCCTTGCAGTCCAGGGACTCTCAAGAGTCTTCAAAAGCATTAATTCTTTGGATGCTAAGCCTTCCTTGTGATTCAACTCTTACATCCATACAAGACTACTGGAAAAACCATAGCTTTAACTATATAGATCTTTGTCAGCAAGGTAATGGTTGCAAGTTTGTAACTAATTTAATCTTTACTTATTCTTTGCCTGAGTCCTTCACTAGAATGGAAATTCTATAAAGTCAATAATATTTTTATTTACCAAGTTTTTATCTTCAGTGCTTGTAACAGTAGTTGGTGCATAGTATGTGGCCAAAATAAATATTTGCTGAGTACATGGAAAGACGTGAGATGGCTTTCAGGCTTGTAGATGGTGACTGATAGTTGGAGAAGAATAATAGGATGGGACTTTAGACCTTTAGCAGCTTAAAACTAAGAAAAATTAAAATAAAAAATACTGGGAAGGAAAAAGTCAAAGTATAGATATCTATGGTGTTGCAAAGAGTTGGACATGACTGAAATGTGTAGGACAAGTTTCTGCCCAGAGGCAGAGACCTAAAGGAAACTAAATGATTAAAAGGCTCAGGAAAATCATGCCTACCTAGGACTTCAAAATAGAAGTAACTCTCTGACCATAGCAATAATAAGATTTGGAAAGGACTTTCACATGAACAAGATCAGACATGAGCTTTTTCAGGAAGGGGGATTTGGAGGAGAGCACCTTTTTGTTTCAGCACCAAAGATAAACTGTGAGATGTGTTCTTGTCTGAGGAACTGAGATTATCATGGACTTTTTCAACCTCATATCCTGCATGGACAATTGCATCTCCTTTTCTTTCCTCCAGTCTTTAGGACATGGGAGAACTTTTTCCTTATCTCAGTTTCCCCTTATTTCCTTATAGATCTGGTTCTGCTGATGATTCAGTTTCTCTTGCTACCATTTCTCAAGGTCTCTGTTATCTATAAATTTGGCCATTTCCTTCTCTCCTAAACGTATTCACCTAATATTACACAGCATCCACACAGAAGGAAATGGCACCCCACTCCAGTATTCTTGCCTGGAGACTCCCATGGACAGATGAGCCTGGCAGCTTACAGTCCATAGGGTCACAAGAGTTGGATACAGCTTAGCAACTTCACCACCACCACAGCCACACAGCATCCACGCAAGACACTGCCCTAATTCTTATCCTCCTCTTTGAGGTCAAGCTTATAGAAGGAGCAGATTATGCCTCCTGTATAATTTTCCTTCAGGTCCCGTCACTCAATAGAAGCCCACTCTAGCAATACCAACAAAACCCCTTAATTGTCAAATGCAAAGAGCTACTTTCAATGCTTATCTAATTCATTATGCTATCACATTGTTTCCCAAAGAGAATTCCTTGGGTTCTAGTTCTTAGTGCTATTATTCAGACTAGTTACATAAGAAAAACAGGGAGAGATTTAAGGTCAAATAAGCTTTGGAAACATTACATTATAAATTAAAATGCATAGGTTTCTTAACATCAAAACTTTTCAAAGACATTAATATGCTAAATTGTTGTGTGATTCTGCAAGAGAATTAAGTAGACTTCAGCATTTCTCTCACTTAGTTGCCCACAGAATCTTTTTCCAAATAGTATTTCATGGGAGGATTATTCCTTGGAATAGCCTTGGGAAATACTTCTTATCCTTTGACATAGGTGACCATTACTTTCAATATTTTTTCTTCCTCGGATTCTATGATATACTGTTTCTGCTCTCTTCTTTCTGTTCTCAAACTTTGCTTCCTCTGCTCAACCCTTAAACTTTAGTTTTTTCCTTGCTTTTGTCCTAGGTCTCTTTCTACCTATGTTCTTTTTGAAAATGAAAATGCTAGTTGCTCAGTCGTGTTCAACTCTTTCCAACTCCACAGACTGTAGCCAGGCTTCTCTAGCTACAGACTTCTCTGTCTGTGGGATTTTATAGGCAAGAATACTGGAGTGGATAGCCATTCCCTTTTTCAGGGGATCTTCACAATGAACCCGGGTCTCCTGCATTGCAGGCAGTTTCTTTACCATGGATGATCTCATTTGCCATCTTGATTTTAGTACTTACTATGAAATGATGATCCTCAAATCTATATTTTTAACCAAGATCTCTCCACTGCATTTTCCACATGCCATACAAGGGCTCCTTAACATTTCCACTTGAATATATTCCAAATTATCTCTAACTCAGCATGTGCAAAGTTTCCCCCCAAACCCCAATCTTTTTCTTGTGTTTCCTATTGCACTGAGAAGCACCACTAGTCATTAAATCGTCTAAGTTAGAAATCATCTACGATTTTCCTGCCTTGCTCTTCACATATTCAGTTCAGTTCAGTCCCTCAGTCATGTCCGACTCTTTGTGACCCCATGAATTACAGCACACCAGGCCTCCCTGTCCATCACCTACCCCCAGAGTTCACTCAAACTCATGTCCATCAAGTCAGTGATGCCATCCAGCCATCTCATCCTCTGTCATCCCCTTCTTCTCCTGCCCCCAATCACTCCCAGCATCAGAGTCTTTTCCAATGAGTCAACTCTTCACATGAGGTGGCAAAAGTACTGGAGTTTCAGCTTTAGCATCAGTCCTTCCAATGAACACCCACGACTGATCTCCTTTAGAATGGACTGGTTGGATCTCCTTGCAGTCCAAGGGACTCTCAAGAGTCTTCTCCAACACCACAGTTCAAAAGCATCAATTCTTTGCTGCTCAGCTTTCTTCACAGTCCAACTCTCACATCCACACATGATCACTGGAAAAACCATAGCCTTGACTAGATGGACCTTTGTTGGCAAAGTAATGTCTCTGCTTTTAAATATGCTATCTAGGTTGGTCATAACTTTCCTTCCAGGAGTAAGCGTCTTTTAATTTCATTGCTGCAATCACCATCTGCAGTGATTTTGGAGCCCCCCAAAATAAAGTCTGCCACTGTTTCCACTGTTTCCCCATCTATTTCCCACGAAATGATGTTATCAGCCGTCAAATCCTGTAGATATTCAAGCTGTCTTAATTCTACAGATATCTAACCTATTCAAATTTCTCCATTTATTGAGCAAATATTTACACACTGAGAACTAACTCTACAGGCTTCCCAGGTGGTGCAGTGGTAAAGAATCTACCTGCCAAGGCAGAAGACATGAGTTTGATCCCTGGGTCGGGAAGGTTCCCTGGAGAAGGCAACACACTCCTGCATTCTTACCTGGGAAAATCCCATGGGCAGAGGAGCTAATGGGCTACAGTCCATGGGATCTCAAGAGCTGGACATGACTAAGCAACTGACCATGCATACACTAACTACACTCTAGTCACAAGTCTAAGTGCTTTGGACAGAGCATCTAACAAAATAGACACCTTATACCAAAGGACCTATATTTTGGTAGTGAAAACACAAACCATATATAGGTGTTAAAGGCTGAATGTGACTCCGTCAAATTCACATATTGAAGGCTTAACCTCCCAATATCTCAGAATGTGACTCTATTTGAAGATAGGATGTTAATAGAGGTAATTTAGTTAAAATAAAGTCATTGATGTGGGCCCTAATTGACTGGTGTCCTTATAAGAGAAGGAGTTTAAGGCACAGATATACAGAGGGAAGACCATGTGAAGAAACATGGAAAAGATGGCCATCAACAAGTCAAGGAGAGAAATAGAAGAAATCAACCGTAGTGACACCTTGATCTTGGACTTCTAGTCTACAGAATTGTGAAAAAATAACTTTGCTGTTTAAGCTGCCAATCTCTACTACTTTGTTTTGGCAGCCCTGGCAAATTAACCCATCATGTAAACAAATTTTTAAAAAGAAAAATATCAGTGATTAAAATTGTTGTGAAGGAAATAAAACAGAGATTTGATAGCAAAGTTAGAAGCTCAGAGACAGGGACCAACCAGCCTAGCACATTCTGGGGTGAGTAGGATGAGGGAGAAAAATCTGACCTAGAAGGTCAAGGTGACAGGAGATGAGGCAGAGAGAGGCAGGACCAGATCCCAAAATGGACCTTTTACCTATTTTTCTACTTAAGGTTTTCATCTTTTTTGCATTGTTTTTAGGATAATTTAAATATTAATTGTACTCATTGTCTAACTATAACAATAGCAGTCAACCTAGCCATTTAAGAAGTCCTCTTTGTTTCTTTAAGATTGTCACACGAGTGTATGTTCCTCGGTTCTTTGTCTCATCACAGCAAAGATTTGGAGCAACGGACATTAACGCCCTTGGCACGTCACAGCTCTCGGGTCTTGGACAAACCGTGTTATAGCTCTTAGGGAAATCAGTGTTATAGCTCTATTTTATTTAAAAGATAGCAGGAGAATCCATCCTCAAAGCATGAGGACATGCCAACCCAAAGACTTGAAGGGAAGAGAGTGGAGAAGCACGTGGGGGCGGGGGAGGGGGAGAGGGAGAGAGAGAGAAAGAGCGCACGCACACGGGAGATGGAGAGAGACAGAAAGCGCTTTGCCTCCTCCTTTTATATGTTCTTTTCCTCCACCTGGGCCTGCCCTGTGCACATTGGGCTTAGCCAGGAGTGCTGTTTGTTCTACCTGAAGTCTTCACTCTGGTCCCCGGACCTCCTTTTATTCTGTTTTCGTGGGCTTTTCCCTTCCTTGTCTTTGAGCCTCCGCCATTTGGGACTCCTTTTCCCTATTCTACCTACATAACAAGATTATAGAAATATCTATAATGCTGGAGACCAGGATGGGCTAATCCTGGTCTCCAACNCTAAAGATCAATCCGGGGACAGGGGTTGATGGCAGAAATTTTTAACATCTTCTTCAACTGTTTAAAAATATTAGAGCCCAGGTTACCTTAGATGCTACACTTTTTTAAATTGGTGATATATTGAGCTATGATTCTTTACTTAAAATTTTCTTCTAAAATCCTAGGTATCTTCTTTATGTTCTGTATGATTTCCAACCTCTGTAATTTACTCTGAAGATCACAGCAGACCTCCTCTTTCCTTTACGAGTCTTGAAATAGCCTTTCACCAAAAAGAATAAAACTGACTAGAGTTAAAAGTGAGCTGCTAAACATTTAGGGACAAAGAAACATGAAGCAAATGAACTGTAAAAGAATTTATCGTTTGCATGTTCCATTTTGAAAACAATAGTGTAAATCATTTGGGCAAAAAAATGACACACAAAAAGGCTTTTTCTCATTAAAGTTAATAGCAATTAAAGAGAAAATATCTACATTTAGGGAGTTTATAGTAGGTAGCGACAAGTGTATTTTCACTTTGAAGCTTTTATTTCTTTAAGCTTACTTCCTCCTTGAACATTATTTTATTTATTAAGGAAAAGTAAATGTTAAGCTACTAATGCTATCTCAATATGTTTAGTTTTTTAAAAAGCACACGCGAGCTAGGCCACAAGTTATACTGCAGTGCTTTCAAGCTTTCTCTGGTAGCCATCACCTGGCCTTGAACTGCAGAATAAAATCACCACGGTCCTCTAGTGGTGGCCATGTGAAAAGCAGTTATACGCCTTGATTGTTATCACAGGAAAGAACCTAAGCCTATCAAGATCACTGTTCTGATTCACTCTGACATCTGTCACTTTTTAATGATGCCACCAAAGAGCTATAAATACTTCTTCAGGCTTGGTTCGTGAATATCACAACCAGCAGGTTTTTTGCAAAGATAAAAGCTAGTTTCTATGACATAATTTTGAAAAGCAAAAATGATTTATGCTTCTTAAGCAGAAATTTCTGGGGATACACTGAACTAGGCATTCTGAGTTCATGGTCAATTCCTGGGAATAGTGTCAATCAACACCGTGTAATTTCCACCCAGATCTAAAACTTTATAAGGATAAAGCAATACAGTTACTATACCCAGCTAAAAGTAACATTACCAAGCAACAGCTGACATTCTATTTGTTCAAATTATTGTAATAGCAGGCAGGTTAACAAGCTTTATACTATGAAAAGATAGATTTCTAAGGCAGTAAGAAATTCTTGCTAAGGAGATGAGAAGATTTTATTTGGGGATCTAAAATTTTAAAGAAACCCACTACTTCTTTTACACCAAACAAGTGTTCTTATTTGAACAAGATCTATTTGCTCACCTTATAGCCAAACAGAAAGAGTCCAAAGAAAAGACTGTAGAGGTCAGCTGTCAGGATGCCCAGGTTGACAGAAGTAGCACTGGTGACTTTCATCACCAGTGGCATGAAGCTATACAGGCAAAACATACAGAGAGCAAATGCTACAAATAGCAGGGCTGTGGGGAGAAAAAAATGGAATATCTAATGTTAAAGGAAGAAATCAAAAGATAAAGGACAAAGCTTGCCTGATGTAAAATTCCCTGATCCTTTAACATACTGTCCACAAAGTTCCTTGTTAACAGTAAGCATTACAAATGAGACATACAAAGTTCTCATGTGATGTAGATGAAGAACTACAACAGAAATGTTAGATAATCAAGGCCATAGAATCTTGCTTATGGTGTAAGTTAACAGCTCTTTTCACTCCATGCTATCTACCCCTGCCCGGTGAGGTGCCAATGATAAAAGTTATCATGGTTGGACACAATTTGTGTGGTTGAATTCAGAATAAAGTATGCTTAGGGTATCAAAGACAGTTGTTAGAGTCTTATCTTTTGTTTATCCCATAAGAGAGCTAGTCATGTGGGTGCTGACTACTTAGTATCTCTGCTTCACAACCACTTCCCCAACCTCACTCAACACATACACAGTACACACACAGGAAATCTAAGTTATTTACTTGAATGAGATCATCCAAGCATGGTAAATGAATTTCAATTCAATGGCACTTCATGCACTACTTTTTTCCATCCACAAGGCTCAAATCTTTCCTGACTGTCCCACTACTGCTGTCTTATGTTGTTTCTCTGTGCAGATGCTTAAGACTATCAGATGAGAGAAGCAATCAAGATTGTAGTGACTGCACACCATCAGATTATTTAAGTTAATACTTCACTGATTATATCAAGCAGTCAATCTTTACAAGAAGTCTGAGGACACGAAATACAGATCTAGTTGAAGGCTAGTGTGATCAAAGGTCAGTCTTATTCAGAATTCCTAGTAAAGAAAGGTTATTCTTGAAGGTAAACATTAAGGATTAACTTTTACGGGAGTTCATTTACAAGTTCTCAGAGAAAACTTGACATAAACCACTATAGTTTTCTGTGTACTAAATTACTCTGTGATTTTGTATAAAAATGCCTAAATAGTATTATTAAAATATTCCTTGGTGTGTGTCAGGGGAAAGACTAAAAATAATTATTTTATATATATATATATACATACCAATTTTCCAGTCCCAGTGAATGCTAGCAATATCCTTATATTCCACAATCAATCTGTGATTAAAACAAGAGGTCACAGAGACATCTTTATATAAATTTTCACTGTTTTATAAACAAGTAAGTTGCTTTAAGTACTTCACTTTAAATGCTTCAACTTTTAAGGTGATGAATTATGTTGACTTTTGGTTTTCATAAAATATTTTTAAAAACTATCTTTAATTAAATGACAAAGAATAAAACTCAAAGGAGTCCATAAACACATGTTTGACACCCCTAGAAGCACTGTTTAGTGGCAGTCAGCTATAGGAGGGAAACATGATATTATGAATAGGAAGTTAATATTTTCTAGGAATAACTGAAAAAGAAAGTCTTCACTGGTAATACAAAGTCTAATGATATTATAAGCAGGAATCTTAAGCATCAAACATGTATAAAAAAATAGGCATAATTACTGACATTTCAACAATCTTCTAATAGATATTTAGCAAGTTACTGATTTCAAATATGAATTTAGGCCAAATAAACAATGAATGTCAGTAGCTAGAAACTAATCATCTATGACATATTTGCTGATTTTGTTTTTAAGGATATGTTTAGAATCTTACAGCTGTATGCCACTGATAATTGTTCCAAATAAGCCCACCATTCCTAAAAACTCCTGTCTGCTCAGCTTCTTCACGATGTATTCTTCACACACATTAGAAACAGCATAGAGGGAAGCTCCAAGAAGGACCAAGATGTCACCAATCAGTACATTATTACCTATAGAGAAATAAGCCATAAAAAGGGATACATTGTCACTAGGGAAAACTCTCCAGCTTGCTTCCAGAAGTATATCTGGCTCATAATCATCTAAATAAGATTTTACAGAAGAAGAAATCCTGATTTTTAAAAGTTTAAAGACTCTTACTCTTCTCACTTTTTGGCACAATTCTGCTTTCATTTTTCTTATTTTGGATCTTCAGGAGACTAACAGATTGGAAGATGGTGGTATATACCATAATGTAAGGCCCCAGAAAATGATTCTATGACGTGGGAAATTAATGGAATTTATTAATGGGAATTCACTGAAAACTACAGGGAAGCAAGGTAATTTTCTCAATCAAAGGAGACACTGAAGTTGCTTGCAGATTGGGGAAATTTATAGACCTTATTTAGATTTTATAAGATGAACTATCTCAACCTTGACATAAAGAATATCAAAATGTTCTCATCTACAGAGTAACTGAAATAGAAGTCATTTAGTGAACACAAAGTCTCCTTTTTGATGGAAACAAAACCTACAGTAGGGCTTCCGGCAACTAATCTAAATGTATGGGCTAAAAGAAGATTATTGCAAATATATAAAGAAAGTTCTCTCTCTGGACACAAAACAAACTAGTGTGACAAAAAGCAAGGACTGTGGGTAGGTAGGAACATAGAATGCTTTGTTGAAGTGGTCATAGTACCAGAAGCAAGCAAATCTAAAAATAAAAATCTTAAGTTAGGTAATCAGGACATGTTCTCTGCCGTTTACTTTATCTTTGCAAAATAAAAGTGAAGGCATAAGCAAAATGTCTTCTGTGACTAAATCAGAAACAAGTAACACAGTCTCACCTGTATTGTCTTCCCTCCCTGCTAGTATGTCTGCACCAACCATAGTTCCTACACCCAACAGACAGACAGCCACAGCAATGAAATGGATCACTCTGTATCTTGCATAAAGAATACACCACGAAAGAGCCATCAACACAGGAATCCCAAAGCAATCCAAAAGCTGCATGAAAGGAGAAATAAATAACTTAAAATATCTCTCATTAGTGAAAAGATGACCAAGTAACAGAAATAGGTTTTTCTTGAGCACTTATTATTGCCAGCCCTGTACTAAATGCTTTATCTGGATGAACTCATTTAATCCTCACATGAACTCTATGAAACTGGAACTTCAACCTCCATTTTACCCATGAGGAAACCAAAGGCACAGAGAGGTTAAATGAGTCGCCCAAAATTACACAGTTAAAAGTTTGGGAGTCAGTTTATGAACCCAGGAATTCTGCCCAACAGCCTATGCAATGTATTTCTACATTCCCACTTGTGTTTATCCTTAAGTCCAGTAGACATGTACCCATTCAGTCAATAAATATTTAAGTACGTGATATGTGGGAGACACTAATGGAGGAGGTGGAATGTAGAGAACAAGAGAGGTACCAAGTGGAGTATTTAGAACACTAGACAGAGAAAAATAGCATAACCAATGTTTAATTGCAGTTGGGCTTAAGAACTACAAAAAGAACAGGTTATTATGAGAAAGCAAACAGACATCATCTCCCTGACAAAGTGTCCAACCCCACCATATAAGACAGATACTTGCTCACAGCAAATACTCTCGCTCATCTTCATCATATATTCCTCCACCACCTGTTGATTCTGGGTCCAGAAAATACTTGCTATACCCCTGATATTGCCAGTCTGAAAGGCAGGGGGATTAAGAGTGCCAAAATTATAGTAAATCCAAAATCTTTGCAAAATAAAGTAAAAAGAGATTTCATTCATTCGATTCTCAAAGGCACACATTTGTAGAGTGCATTCAAGGATAAAATACATTCCTTTTACTAATAATGTTCCTGATGTTGCTATTTGATTGCTCATCCTGTATCTATTTAGTCTTGGACAAGGCAGGCCCCTAAATCTCAGCAGTTTGTTTGATCCTGTCCACAGTTGTTTACTGACTGCCTTTCATTGCAATGTCAAGTATAGGAATGGGCACTTTGCCTTCTGTTATTTATTCCATCTATAGAACTCTAATCTCTTAAGTGCTTTATTGAGCCTGCCTGAATAACAAACCATTAAACGATGCAAATGATAATAGCTTGTCCTGGAAGACACCAAAAGAATCTAGCCATAGTGAAGCAATAAAATCGAAACTATGGTCCTTAAACAAAAAAAGTAGACAAAAATCTCTCTAAAAACTATCACAGAAGACTCCCTATCCTCAAATTGTGTCTTAAAATCAAACTTAAACCTGCTCTATTTTTAACCATTTTGGGTGGGCAATGACTGGCCATATAAGGGAGGCACCTACATCTTGCTGAGAGCTCCCAAGGCCTCAGGCTCCAGCCCTGCCATTGACCAGCTGTGTGATCTCCAGCTAGTCAACTCTTGAGTCAAAATCTGAAATCAAGAAGTCAGACCAAATGATCTCAAGGTACCTGGCCACTCTAAAGTTCCATGACTTCTAATCTGGTATCTATCACAGTCAGTCATTTATCTAAACGGAATCTTTTCAAAATGTATTCCTGGTGACAGATGCCTTCTGCTTGATGCTTTTAGTTCTAAAAGCCATCTATTTAATGTTTAAAAATTATTGGCTAGATTTCTGATTTTAAAAAATAGATATGCAACAAGCAACAAAGGTTTATTGTGTGGCACGGGGAACTATAGTCAATATCTTGTAATAACCTATAATGGAAAATAATTTCAAAAATAACATGTGTATAACTAAATCACACACACACAAAAATTCTACTTTTTGAAATTAAGTAATGTTATCTTTTTGCCAGGGTTTCTAAATGTCCTATGGACATCTAATAACAACATATGAGATACAAAATTTTAAAAATATTTGTGTAGGATATGATTAATATAAATTAATTAAATATAAATCTATTATATTTAAATTATTAATGACATCATTCAAGATGCTCCTATTCTTATTTTTTCTGCACTTGATAAAATATTCTCAGAGAAATGTTAATACGTCTCACTATGATTATATATTTTTTCTTTTCCTTTATATTTCTTCTGATTTTTCCTTTATATATCTTTGTTTCTTTGTTGATAAGGTATCTAATGGTTTATGATGTCTATCTTCTTTGTGAATTGCTCCTTTTATCATTAAAAATATTCATCTTTGATTTAAAAAAATTATTATATAGACACAAGAAGTGAGAACCTGGAATGAGGGGGAAGGATGGATATAAACATGAATCAGACTTTGTTAGTGATACAATGGAGTATACTCTATAGAGAAGAAAATGAAATTGAATTAGGCCTTTGAGAAGGGGCTTTGAAAAGGATGCATTCTAGAAATAATAGAGCAAAATGAGAGAAGCTGGCTGTGGGTAGGGAATGTGTAGATATGGCAAGTGAAATCAGAAGTAACATGAGTAGAAACCTAGGCCAGCAATGTCAATGGACACATCATGAACCATTACATTAGTATTTACAATTACAGAATCCTTGAAGGATCCTTAAGAAAGAGGTTCAAAGACCATCCAATTTAAACTTCCACCCTCTCAGGGGGAATTCCCTGGTGGTCCAGTGGTTAGGACTCTGTGCTTCCACTGCAGGGG
>SJYX01004557.1:357589-372475 GCA_006410675.1 Oreotragus oreotragus | reverse complement strand
GTTTTTTTTTTTTTTTTTTTTTTTGGTGCTTACCAATATATGAGAAGGAAATTAGAGCATAGAGAAAACTCTAATAAATCTGTGCAGTTCCTTGATTTGCAAGCTTGTCCTCCTGAGTCCCTACGATTTTTGCTTTATTAATTTTCTGTTCCTCATCAAAAATAACCATATACTTTGCATTATAGAACAACCGAAATTTATCTCACAACTTTTGTCAGAAGTCCAGCTGGGCCCTCTTTTTAGGGCCTTACAAAGTCTAAATCAGTATATTCACAGAGCTGCATTTTTTGGGGGAGGGGGGTAGTCTCTGAGGAAGAATCCTCTTTCCAGTTCATTTGGATTGTTGACTGTATACAGTTACAGGACTGCCGATCCTCTTCCCTTATTGACTGTCAGTTGGAGCTGGTCTTCACTCGTAGCAGCTAAAATGCTTTCAGTATTGCTGCCTCCAGTAATGGCAAGTCTATCTCTTGCTTATCTCTGACTTCTGCTACTGTCAGAATCTGACAGAGAAAGTTCTCTGCTCTCACTGGGTCATATGGTCAGATTGGCCCATTTGGATAACCCAGGATAACCTTCCTGTTTTAGAATCTGTGACCATTTTTATATCTGCAAAGTCCATTTTGCTCTGTAACATAACCTATTCATAGATTCCAGGGGGATTGGGGTTTGGACATCTTTGGGCAGCCATTCTGCCTAGTATACTCATACATATACTCCTGAAAGTAAATTTATGAACTGTGTACTCTTGCACATTTCTAAGTTGATTCCTAAAATTTTTCTTTGTAAGTTTAGTTTTAGTTGGCTTAAAACTCATCATTCAGAAAATGAAGATCTTAGCATCTAATCCCATCACTTCATGACAAATAGATGGGGAAAAAGTGGAAACGGTGTCAGATTTCATTTACTTGGGCTCCAAAATCTTTGTGGACAGTGACTGCAGCCATGAAATTGAAAGATGCTTGCTCCTTGGAAGAAAAGTTTTGACAAACCTAGACAGTGTATTAAAAAGCAGAGACATCACTTTGCTGACAAAGGTCTATATAGTCAAAGCTGTGGCTTTTCCAGTAGTCGTGTATGAATGTGAGAGTTGGAACATAAAGAAGGCTGAGCGCCAAAGAATTTATGCTTTCAAACTGTGATGTTGGAGAAGACTCTTGAGAGTCCCTTGGTCAGCAAGGAGGTCAAACTAGTCAATCTTAAAAGAAATCAACCCTGAATATTCTTTGGAAGGACTGATGATGAAGCTTCAGTACTTTGGCCACCTAATATGAAGAGACAGTCCATTGGAAAAGACCCTGATGCTGGAAAAGATTGAGGGCAAGAGAAGGGGCAACAGAGGATGAGATGTTTGGATGGCATCACTGACTCAATGGACATGAGTTTGAGCAAACTCCGGGAGATAGTGAACAGGGAAGCCTGGCATGCCGCAGTCCATGGGGTTACAAAGAGTCGGACACAACTTAGTGACTAAACAAGTTGAGTTGAAAGAATGATTTCTGACTTTTCAAGATATTGACACCATTCTAAGTACAGTTGATTTTTGAAGAACACAGGTTTGAACTGCATGGGTTGACTTATGTGGATTTTTTTCAGTAATATATACATTATTGCGTCACCTGCCAGTAGTTCAATCTGTGGGAGCAGAACTGCGGAAGTGGAGAATCCAGATACAGAGGACATCTCTTAAGTTACATTCGGGTTTTGGACTGTATGGAAGATTGGTTCCCGGAGTTGTTTGAGCGTCAACTGTGATCCTTAGTGATTCGATCTGTCATTGGTTTAAAAAAAAACCAATGACTTAATTCACCTTTAACAATTGAGCATTTTTATTGTTCCTTTTTCTTACTGAACATATAATTAATAATTTTATTTGAATCCAGGGTATTTTAATGCTTTAAACTATTTTAATCACATCACCTTATCCTACTTCTTTGCAACAAATATAAATTGAACTTTACAAAGTTTCCTATTGATTTCCTCTTTGCTTTGTTCTCATGAAGCTCATTCTCAGGACAATGCATTTTTCCACAGTATTTTGAGAATAGAAGAGGCAATCACTAAATGAAAGGGTTTTTGTTCCTGTCATCACATTGTTCAATACATCTGAATTCAAAACATTCCTCAACACAAGGCACAACACCATTCTTAAAAAGCCATCCTTTGCTTTAACAGCACTATTTATAAGGCTGCCTTGATTAATGGAGGCTTTAAGGCACTCTTATTTTAAATCAGCCCCTTGTTTTGTTCCATGGAGATTTTTACAATCCAGAGCAATGCATTGTAATAATACTTGGTATGGCTAAGAGGTATGGGTTTCTTTTCAAATATGGAACTATGAACACGTAGGGAAAGCAGGCAGATTATTATTAGGAAAGCAAACATAGGGAAGTTGAAGATACAGGAATTGATTTTCTTAAAACATGTCTTACTTATGAGTCCCTTGAAAAGTCTTAGTGTATCTGCAGTAATACAAATACCTGTCTGAATGTTACTGCCTTGAAAGTCTATTCCCCCACCCACCTAGCTCTTCTGCTTCCACAAGGCTAGAAGCTAGCTTCTATCCCAGAATCACCCTTAAGTAGAAATAATTCCTTTCTCACACTAATGTCTACCTTTTTAGGCCCTGTTCCTTGGCATAATTTCTCTTTCCTGAATTCTTGCCATTAGTAGTGTTTGTCCCCTTTAGCAGACAGAGATCCTACCCTTTACCTACAAGTTGATTTTATCCAAGTATAAGACACACATAGGTGGGGTAGGATAGTGTAAAAGGAGAGAGTCCTTACCTTTGTGCCCTTCAAGTTACAAACCTTTATTTTTCATGTTTTTCAAAGTCTAGATAATTAGCTTAATCTTGCATGCATTAAACATGAGCTCTGTTTGTCAGGTTCAGCTGGCTGGCTTAATGTTGCTTTTGCTTGAAGTAAAGATCAGAAGGCTGTCTTCCTGCTTTCTAGATATAAGTTCCTGGTCTTTTGTAAGTAGCTGCTGAACTAAATGGAAATATTCAATAGGAAAATCTGAAGCCATACTTAAGCATTTCCATGAAAGAAATAATTTGCAGAAATTTATCTCCCTCTGGAGGATGTGAACCTTTGAGCTATCCCACAGAAGCATTTGTCCTTTGAATTGCTGCTCCTTTCATAGTCCCCATTTTGCATTTGTCTAGCAGAATACCCTCTTCTGGTCCCTTTTCCTTTCAGGAATAGTCTGTATATAAAACAGAATTTTGTTGCCAGCTTTGAAATAAGAGTCATTATCGCTTTTGGTATTTGCATCAGAAGTTTTAAACATATTAAGGCCTTTTCAGCCAACTTTATTCAAGGTAAAGTACAAGTTCTCTTTTCAACAGTTTGTACCATAAGGAAATGGAGCTCCAGATTCACACTTGGCTGTCACGTATGGTAGCTCAGCACTCAAATGTAGAGAAAAGTTGACTTTCCTTTTAACTTTGTTCCTGGGATAACTGCCTTTTCCTAATGCAGTTAGTAACTGAGCTTTCTGGCAAGTTGTTACCCAATCCCACCTTCAGTTCAGTTCAGTCGCGTCTGACTCTTTGTGACCCCATGAATCGCAGCACGCCAGGCCTCCCTGTCCATCGCCAACTCCCGGAGTTCACTCAAACTCACGTCCGTCGAATCGGTGATGCCATCCAGCCATCTCATCCTCTGTCGTCCCCTCTTCCTCCTGCCCCCAATCCCTCCCAGCATCAGAGTCTTTTCCAATGAGTCAACTCTTCGCATGAGGTGGCCAAAGTACTGGAGTTTCAGCTTTAGTATCATTCCTTCCAAAGAACACCCAGGGCTGATCTCCTTTAGAATGGACTGGTTGGATCTCCCTGCAGTCCAAGGGACCCTCAAGGGTCTTCTCCAACACCACAGTTCAAAAGCATTAATTCTTCAGCGCTCAGCTTTCTTCACAGTCCAACTCTCACATCCATACATGACCACTGGAAAAACCATAGCCTTGACTAGGGCATTCCATTACTTACCTAACAGTCCTGTGTAATCATTTTTATGGAAAGTTTATGGAAAACCTAGTGAGATTATCCTTCCAAACCTTAACTATTTAGGTTGTTTCTTTACTCTGGTCTTCAGATACAGATTGGTCATGCACATTTAGAGAAGTCCTTGGCTGCTGGCAGAACTGTCTACTTTTTAAAGCTCCCATCAGTGGACTGATAAGGTATCTCTACAAGGTATCCAACCATCTTCCATTTTAGAATGACCAAAGTATGATGACAGAAAAAACTAATTATCCACCAATATTCATTCTCGTCTTTTTTCCTTATTGTAGATGTTCCATTTCCCCCCACCCCCACCTTGAGCATATGATGAAATAAAGAATGTATTTCCCAGCTTCCCTGCTAGCTCTAGCCATGTGACTTAAGTTCTGACCAGAATAGAGGTTTCCTGTAAAATTTCTGAAAAGTGTCCTTGAAAGGAGGCTATCACTCATCTCCCCATTTCCTTCTTGTCATCTGCTGTGACAGTTAGACCTTGAGCAGTTATTTTAAGCCATGATGGAGATGCCACATGTTGAGAATGGCAAAACTGCAAAATAGAAGGAACCTGGGTTCCTAATGGTCATGAGGACTGCCTGTTTTCATGTGAGAGAAATAAACTTTTGATTCACTTAAGCCATTGTTATTTTGAGTTTTCTCACTTGGGATTCTCCAGGCAAGAACACCGGAGTGGGTTGCCATTTCCTTCTCCAATGTATGAAAGTGAAAAGTAAAAGTGAAGTCGCTCAGTCGTGTCCGACCCTTAGCGACCCCATGGACTGCAGCCCACGAGGCTCCTCCGTCCATGGGATTTTCCAGGCAAGAGTACTGGAGTGGGGTGCCATTCCTAGCTGATAGAGGTGTAAAAAAGTCAAGTTGTCTCCAAATAAGAACCACGTAAACTGTTGTGTAAAGCACACTGACACAGGAGGAACTATTAATGTTCACTCTAAGAATTTTGCTGCTCAGATTCAGCACTGCCATTTTACAGTAATCAGCTTCTGTTACATTAAAAAGTTTTTTCTCTTTTCACCAAGACTCCATTGCCATGCTTCCATCCTTGAAACTATTACACCTCTAATAGGTGGCGGTGTGCCAGGAGTTGTGGGAGGCCACAGGATAGGTATCTTCCTGGAAGATTTTTGAGAGAACCTTAATTTTAATATTAAATAATGGAATGGAAGGCAAAATTCACATGCACTTTAAAATGTAAAATAACCATTTATAAATTTTTGTAGTGAAGTTATTTAGCTCTTGCAGAGTAATGACTTTTTTCTGCCTTTCCTTTGCCCTAAGGATATTTAGATGGAAGCTTGAGAAGCACTGTTTACTTGATAAGAGCTGACAGATACCTGGCAGCAGCGTAGATAAAGCTCATGGCCTACCAGCTAGAAAGGTAAGAGATTTAAAGTTTTTACTGCAAAGGTGGCCTTTTATTTTGTGATTGTCTCTCAAATATTATTAGAGATTTCCAGACAGCAATATCCAGAATGTTAGTGTCCTGCCATATTGACTGTTTAATAAAAAAAAAATTCTGAGGTTTGGCAGATTTGGAGATGTCCTTTGGGAGCTACAGTGCATATCAGCATATAAAAGCACACCAAAGACTTTACATAAAAGTACATAATTTTAATTCAAAAGGTTCTAACTTGTCTGACTAGGGAGTCCTCTATAGCAAAGGGTCCCGGTATCAAAGTTGCAACTCTTGTAGGACTTTATAAGGATAGTAACACGAGTTAATCCTTGAGATATTTTCTATATTTTAAAACATTTTGGACAGAAAGTCCTACTCTCTTGGATGTGCTCAATAACTGGATTACTAAAAGAGACATTTGAAATTACAGGGTAGGGGGATAGTGGAGGGAGGAAGATCAGTGGTGAGTGGCATTAACCAAGAAACAGATGAGTGGGAAGTAAGAGCACTCTAGGATGAGAGAGTGAGCTGATTAAAGTTTGCATTACTACAGTCAAGAAATCTAGGTATCATAAGAATGCGGTGGGTGTCAGAGGCCAGTCCATGCAAGGGTCTGCAGACACCGTTAAGGGTTAGAGACCTAATTGTAAGGGCGTAACTTACCCTTTCTTTCCTCTCATTTTGACTGGCATTGCTTGAGTATAAATCATCATTCTCTTTCCTGAATCTAGAAGGTTTATAACTGATTTTCTTATGCATGGTGTTACTCTCACTAATCCTCCACACTCTATTAGTGATGTTGCAAAAATGCCCCTTTGATGACCTAAATCACCTATTTAAAATCTTTATGTTTTTTACTATTCTTTAAAATGTTTAAATTTATTTTTTAATTGCTTTATGGAATTTCATTATTTTCTGTCAGACCTCAACATGAATCTTCCCATTTTTAATAGCAAGATTAAGCAAACTTCTTTGAAGAGCCAAATAGTAAGATTTTAGGCTTTATGGGGGTCACATATAGTCTCTATTGCTTCTTTTTCTTCTCCGCCCCTCCCACCCCACATACACACCTCAATATTTAGAAAGTTGAAAAACTTTCTTAACATTTTGGCACAGGGCCATAGTTTATAACCTCAGGGTAGGGGTCAGATAAGGGAATGAGGTTGGACTCCAGACTCCTTGCTCGGGTACTAAAGGCCCTTTGAAATTTGCTTCCTGCTCTGGCCCCAGCTGTCTTCTTCTTCAATCATATATCCCACAGTTTAGCCAGTAGAAGTTCTTGGAGATCCTTCTGTGTATTCTGCTATTTCCTCTCCCCAAAACATCATCTCTTTTTTCTTTGAGAAGACTTAAGTCCAGGCATTACTTCCTTTAGTACCCTTCGCAGATCCTTTGTGTCTCCAGGGTTGGGCTAGGTACTTGTCTTAATGACAGGGTAGAAGATCAGATAGATTTAACTTTAGAGAAAAGAAGAGCTCATACTCAGTATACAAAAGATTCTCACTTCACCCAATCACAGAAAGCATCAGGCTTCATAGAAACTTATTTCGCTCATCTTGGCTACATGGTTTTTTGTCCCTGTTTTTTGTGCCTACTCCATTCTGGCTTTGTGGTTTTATTTGATAATGGGTCTGTTGAGTAACTCTACAAGTCCCCAGAGAGTCTTTCTGTACTTTTTTTTAAAGTGGTTTACTTAAAATTGCTGTATAGTTAGTAAGCAAAGAATTGCAACGCAGGACAGTTCATATGCACAGTATAGCAAAGCTTGCCAGCTGGCAGGCACAGTATAGCAGGAGAAATTTCCTGTACCATTTTTTACCTTGAGTAAGTTATTTCACTGTTTGGGGCATCATTTGTAGTTTGCATAGTTAGGACTAGATCAGGAATACAATGAGGTAAATAATCAGAAATCCATGTTATAAGAAAGAGCCTCTGACCTGTATTCAAGAGAGAATTTTGGATTAACATTTTTTTTTTTGAATGGGCAAAAGGCACAGATAAAGTTGATGTTTAAGGATACAGATTTGAAAGGAGTAAGCTATGGTGATCTAATGTATAGTATAATGGATATAGACAACAATATTGTACTATAATTGGGTAATGTAAAATAAATATACAATGTCAGTTGTGTTACAACGTACAAATGTATCAAGGTAGCATATTTTACACCTTGAATTTACACAGTGTTTTATGTCAGATATCTCTCATTTTTTAAAAAAGATTGGGCAAAGGAAGCATTTTAGAGATTACAAAGAACCATTATATATATGAAAAGGTTCAACCTCATTTGTGTGTCAATATAGGCAACTAAAAAATTTTTTTCCATTAATTTAACAAAAATGTTAAATATTCACTGTTGGTGTGGACATTGAGAAATTAGGTCTTTCTGTACACTACAGGTAAGTAGAAGTCAGTGTTATGTATCTGAAGAGTTTAGCAGTATAAATTAAGTCTTAAAAATGTGCCTTCACTTTGGTATTGTAGTTTCAGTTCTAGAAGTTCATCTAATGAAAATAATTACAGATATTACACAAAGATTTGTCCTCAGAAATAGTCACTGATGATAAAAATCAGTAAGAGAATAGTTACAATAGAGCTCAGACGGTGAAGAAGTCACCTGCGCTGCAGGAGACCTGGTTTCACTCCCTGGGTCGGGACTATGCCCCAGAGAAGGGAATGGCAACCCATACCAGCATTCTTGCCTGCAGAAACCCACAGACAGAGGAGCCTGATGGGTGACAGTCCATAGGGTCACAGAGAATCAACACGACTGAGCCACTAACACACACACATAATGGAGTTACAGAGATATGTTGTATCTGTATGACACTGTAGCTCTATATGGAATACTGTATAGCCATTAAAACGACATTTAATATTTAATGATTCTATCAGGGGTCCCTAACCCCCCAGCTGCGGACCAGTTCCTGTAGGAACTGGACTGCAGAGCGAGAGATGAGCGTTGGGGCAAGTGAGTGAAGCTTTGCACCATTCACCGATCCCCATCACTCTCCTCATGGGTTCAGATTACCACCTGAACCATCCACCCCCACCCCAATCCTCCCACCTCCATCCATGGAACAATTGTCTTCCACGAAACTGGTCCCTGGTACCAATAAAAGTTGGGGACTGCTGATACTATTTAATAATGTGGCAGAATTGCAATTCACTCAGTTGCTTGGTTGTGTCCGACTCTTTGTAACCCCATGAACTGCAGCACACCAGGATTCCTTGTCCATCACCAACTCACTGAGCTTGCTCAAACTCATGTCCATCGAGTCAGTAATGTCATCCAGCCAACTCATCATCTGTTGTCCCCTTCTCCTGCCTTCAGTCTTTCCAGCATCAGGGTCTTTTCCAATGAGTCAGTTCTTTGCAGCAGGTGGCCAAATTATTGGAGCTTCAGCATCAGTCCTTCTGATGAATATTCAGGACTGATTTCCTTTAGGATTGAAAGTTTGATCTCCTTGCAGTTCAAGGAACTCTCAGGAGTCTTCTCCAACACCACAGTTCAAAGCATCAATTCTTGGCATTCAGCTTTCTTTATAGTCCAAGTCTGACATCCATATATGACTACTAGAAAAACCATACCTGTGACTAGAAAGACTTTTGTTGGCAAAGTAATGTCTCTACTTTTTAACATGCTGTCTAGGTTTGTCATAGCTTTTCTTTCAAGGAGCAAGCATATTTTAATTTCATGGCTGCAGTCACCATCTGCAGTGATTTGGAAGCCCAAGAAAATAAAGTGTCTCTGTTTCCATTGTTTCCCCATCTATTTACCATAAAGTGATGGGGCTGGATACCATGATCTTAGATTTTTGAATGTTGAATTTTAAGCTAGCTTTTGCAGCCATGAAATTAAAAGATGCTTGCTCCTTGGAAGAAACGCTATGGCAAACCTTGACAGCTCAGCATTTCACATGATGTACTCTCCATGTAAATTAAATAAGTGGGGTGACAATATAAAACCTTGACATACTCCTTTCCAATTTGTGCAACCCATACCAGCATTCTTGCCTGCAGAAACCCACAGACAGAGGAGCCTGATGGGTGACAGTCCATAGGGTCACAGAGAATCAACACGACTGAGCCACTAACACACACGCATAATGGAGTTACAGAGATATGTTGTATCTGTATGACACTGTAGCTCTATATGGAATACTGTATAGCCATTAAAACGACATTTAATATTTAATGATTCTATCAGGGGTCCCTAACCCCCCAGCTGCGGACCAGTTCCTGTAGGAACTGGACTGCAGAGCGAGAGATGAGCGTTGGGGCAAGTGAGTGAAGCTTTGCACCATTCACCGATCCCCATCACTCTCCTCATGGGTTCAGATTACCACCTGAACCATCCACCCCCACCCCAATCCTCCCACCTCCATCCATGGAACAATTGTCTTCCACGAAACTGGTCCCTGGTACCAATAAAAGTTGGGGACTGCTGATACTATTTAATAATGTGGCAGAATTGCAATTCACTCAGTTGCTTGGTTGTGTCCGACTCTTTGTAACCCCATGAACTGCAGCACACCAGGATTCCTTGTCCATCACCAACTCACTGAGCTTGCTCAAACTCATGTCCATCGAGTCAGTAATGTCATCCAGCCAACTCATCATCTGTTGTCCCCTTCTCCTGCCTTCAGTCTTTCCAGCATCAGGGTCTTTTCCAATGAGTCAGTTCTTTGCAGCAGGTGGCCAAATTATTGGAGCTTCAGCATCAGTCCTTCTGATGAATATTCAGGACTGATTTCCTTTAGGATTGAAAGTTTGATCTCCTTGCAGTTCAAGGAACTCTCAGGAGTCTTCTCCAACACCACAGTTCAAAGCATCAATTCTTGGCATTCAGCTTTCTTTATAGTCCAAGTCTGACATCCATATATGACTACTAGAAAAACCATACCTGTGACTAGAAAGACTTTTGTTGGCAAAGTAATGTCTCTACTTTTTAACATGCTGTCTAGGTTTGTCATAGCTTTTCTTTCAAGGAGCAAGCATATTTTAATTTCATGGCTGCAGTCACCATCTGCAGTGATTTGGAAGCCCAAGAAAATAAAGTGTCTCTGTTTCCATTGTTTCCCCATCTATTTACCATAAAGTGATGGGGCTGGATACCATGATCTTAGATTTTTGAATGTTGAATTTTAAGCTAGCTTTTGCAGCCATGAAATTAAAAGATGCTTGCTCCTTGGAAGAAACGCTATGGCAAACCTTGACAGCTCAGCATTTCACATGATGTACTCTCCATGTAAATTAAATAAGTGGGGTGACAATATAAAACCTTGACATACTCCTTTCCAATTTGGAACCAGTCCATTGTTCCATGTCCCATTCTAACTGTTGCTTCTTGACCTGCATACAGATTTCTCAGGAGGTAGGTAAGGTGATCTGGTATTCCCATCTCTTTAAGAATATTCTACAGTTTGTTGTCATCCACATAGTCAAAGGATTTAGCGTATACAATGAAACGTAGATAGATATTTTTCTACAGTTCTCTTGCTTTTTCTATGATCCAGCAGATGTTGGCAATTTGATCTCTGCTTCCTCTTACCTTTTCTAAATCCACCTTAAACATCTGAAAGTTCTCAGTTCACACACTGTTGAAGCCTAGTTGGAGAATTTTGAGCATTATTCTGCTAGTGTATGAGATGAGTGCAGTTGTGCTATAGTTTGAGTATTCTTTGGCATTGCCTTTCTTTGAGTTTGAAATGAAAACTGACCTTTTCCAGCCCTGTGGCCACTGCTGAGTTTTCCAGATTTGCTGACATATTGCTGACATTTTAACAGCATCATCTCTCAGGATTTGAAATAGCTCAGCTGGAATTCCATCGCCTCCACTAGCTTTGTTCGTAGTAATGCTTCCTAAGGCCCACTTGACTTGCATTCCAGGATGTCTGGCTCTAGGTGAGTGTTCACAGCATCATGGTTATCTGGGTCATGAAGATCTTTTTTGTATAGTTCTTCTGTGTATTCTTGCCACCTCTTCTNAAATAGCTCAGCTGGAATTCCATCGCCTCCACTAGCTTTGTTCGTAGTAATGCTTCCTAAGGCCCACTTGACTTGCATTCCAGGATGTCTGGCTCTAGGTGAGTGTTCACAGCATCATGGTTATCTGGGTCATGAAGATCTTTTTTGTATAGTTCTTCTGTGTATTCTTGCCACCTCTTCTTAATATCTTCTGCTTCTGTTAGGTCCATACCATTTATTTAGATAATTGTATTTTAAAGGAAATTGTAATACTCTTTTTTAAAAATTAAAAAAATATTTGTGTATTTTTATACATTATTCTTTCTTTTTCTGTATTTTTCTGAGAGCAAGTTTAAAGTTCCTTACAAAGTCTTAATTCAGCAAGTGTAATTTAGTTCATAATATCCAGAAATAACAATGACCCCTTTTGAACCCCAAATAAACCTTGAGCTTTAAAGTTTTTTTTTAGAATTATATTATGTAAGACTGATCATTTATGTGGTATACTTAGTAGTGGATATTGCTATGACTATGTTATAACAAACAAAATTTAAACTATACCTTTCACCATGTTTGGAGTTCTAAAATAAAATGCTTTATAGCAATGAAATAGAAAATATACGAAGAAAATACACATGTTTATATGTGGAATTGTCCTAGAAACTGGAAAGAGGAGTCTGAGCTGGATGTTTGATTAGCTAGTATAAACTCTTGTAACTATCCTGGAAGTTTCTTGAGAGCAAATACCTATCTTAGTTCACTACTACATCCCTAGCACATAGCATAGAGTGAAGCACAAATTAGACCCTCAAATATTTTTTCAAAGATGGAAAGTAGAAACCTTGGCAGTAAATCACAAGGAGAGGGAAGATGAACAGTATTAGAAGAAGAATTAAATGAGATTAGAGAAACTAAAGAAACTGACTTCTTTAATCTTGTGTAGAACCCTCCTGTGTACTCTTCATGCCAATTATTTTCCTACCAGTATAGGTTGTAGAGTCTTCTCCTGTGTTGTTGGAAGAGGGTGTTTGCTGTCACCACTGTATTCTCTTGGCAAAACTCTATTAGCCTTTGCCCTGCTTCATTCTGAACTCCAAGGCCAAATTTGCCTGTTACTCCAGGTGTTTCTTGACTTCCTACTTTTGCATTCCAGTCCCCTATAATGAAAAGGACATCTTTTTTTGGGTGTTAGTTCTAGAAAGTCTTATAGGTCTTNCTGGAAAAGGTTAGTTTTCATTCCAATCCCAAAGAAAGGCAATGCCAAAGAATGCTCAAACTACCGCACAGTTGCACTCATCTCACACGCTAGTAAAGTAATGCTCAAAATTCTCCAAGCCAGGCTTCAACAATACGTGAACCATGAACTCCCTGATGTTCAAGCTGGTTTTTAAAAAGGCAGAGGAACCAGAGATCAAATTGCCAACATCCGCTGGATCATGGAAAAAGCAAGTGAGTTCCAGAAAAACATCTATTTCTGTTTTATTGACTATGCCAAAGCCTTTGTGTGGATCACAATAAACTGTGGAAAATTCTGAAAGGGATGGGAATACCAGGCCACCTGACCTACCTCTTGAGAAACCAGTATGCAGGTCAGGAAGCAACAGTTAGAACTGGACATGGAACAGCAGACTGGTTCCAAAAAGAAAAGGAGTATGTCGAGGCTTTATATTGTCACCCTGCTTATTTAACTTCTATGCAGAGTACATCATGAGAAACGTAGGGCTGGAGGAAGCACAAGCTGGAATCAAGATTGCCAGGAGAAATATCAGTAACCTCAGATATGCAGATGGCATGACCCTTATGACAGAAAATGAAGAACTAAAGGGCCTCTTGATGAAAGTGAAAGAGGAGAGTGAAAAGGTTGGCTTAAAACTCAGCATTCAGAAAACAAAGATCATGGCATCCCGTCCCATCATTTCATAGCAATTAAATGGGGAAACAGTGCCAGACTATTTTGGGGGGCTCCCAAATCACTGCAGATGGTGACTGCAGCCATGAAATTAAAAGACCCTTGCTCTTTGGAGAAAAGTTATGACCAACCTGGGCACCATATTAAAAAGCAGAGATGTAATTTTGCCTACAAAGGTCCATCTAGTGAAGGCTATGGTTTTTCCAGTAGTCATGTATGGATGTGAGAGTTGGACTGTAAAAAAAGCTGAGCACTGAAGAATTGATGCTTTTGAACTGTGGTGTTGGAGGAGACTCCTTAGAGTACTTTGGACTGCAAGGAGAGCAAACCAGTCCATCCTAAAGGAGATCAGTCCTGAATATTCATTGGAAAGACTGAGGTTGAAGGTGAAGCTCCAATACTTTGGCTACCTGATTGGAAGAACTGATTCATTGGAAAGACTCTGATGCTGGGAAAGATGTAGGCAGGAGGAGAAGGGGATGACAGAGGATGAGATGGTTGGATGGCATCACCAGCTCAATGGAGATGAGTTTGAGTAATCTCCAGGAGTTGGTGATGGACAGGGAGGCCTGGCGTGCAGCAGTCCATGGGGTCGCAAAGAGTCAGACACAACTGAGTGACTGAACTGAACTGATAGGTTGTAGATGCTTGCCAGAGAGCGGCGTGCTATAGTAACAGTTCTGTGTCTGCAGTCATTGTCTTCTCTGACAGTTTAGAGTTGAACAAAGCCTCCTTCCTATGCTTTCCTAGGAGCATATTTCCACCCTTGATGTGAAAGGGAGATAAACCTGGATTTAGAGGTTTGAGATTAGCATTTAAGCCTGCTGGAGGAATTATAATCATTTATGTCTCAAGGTACTTTGACTGTTGTCTTTACAACTACGTCAGCTAGATATTAGGAAATAGTATAAGGAATGGGAATTGTTATTGGTTGGCTAGAAAATAATCTGTGTAGGTAAGGAACTTCTTTTTGTAGAATGAGACAGTAGTAGTCATGGGGGGTAGAAAAGAATACCAAGGGTTAATTCTTTCAGAAAGCTTTTCTGTAAGTATTGGATTGGTTCCCTGCATACAGATTGATTATATTCTGTGCAGCCAAAGATGGAGAAGCTCTATACAGTCAACAAAAATAAGACCAGGAGTTCACTGTGGCTCAGATCATGAACTCCTTATTACCAAATTGAGACTTAAATTGAACAAAGTAGGGAAAACCGCTAGACCATTCAGGTATGACCTAAATCAAATCCCTTATGATTATACAGTGGAAGTGAGAAATAGATTTAAGGGCCTAGATCTGATAGATAGAGTGCCTGATGAACTATGGAATGAGGTTTGTGACGTTGTACAGGAAACAGGGATCAAGACCATCCTCATGGAAAAGAAATGCAAAAAAGCAAAATGGCTGTGAAAAGAAGAGAAGCGAAAAGCAAAGGAGAAAAGGAAAGATATAAGCATCTGAATGCAGAGTTCCAAAGAATAGCAAGAAGAGATAAGAAAGCCTTCTTCAGCGATCAATGCAAAGAAATAGAGGAACAGAATGGGAAAGACTAGAGATCTCTTCAAGAAAATTAGAGATACCAAGAGAACATT
>SJYX01004557.1:295388-355142 GCA_006410675.1 Oreotragus oreotragus | reverse complement strand
TGGAATCAAGATTGCCGGGAGAAATATCAATAACCTCAGATATGCAGATGACACCACCCTTATGGCAGAAAGTGAAGAGGAACTAAAAAGCTTCTTGATGAAAGAGGAGAGTGAAAAAGTTGGCTTAAAGCTCAACATTCAGAAAACGAAGATCATGGCATCCGGTCCCATCACTTCATGGGAAATAGATGGGGAAACAGTGGAAACAGTGTCAGACTTTATTTTTTTTGGCTCCAAAATCACTGCAGATGGTGACTGCAACCATGAAAGTAAAAGACACTTACTCCTTGGAAGAAAAGTTATGACCAACCGGGATAGTATATTCAAAAGCAGAGACATTACTTTGCTGACTAAGGTCCGCCTAGTCAAGGCTATGGTTTTTCCTGTGGTCATGTATGGATGTGAGAGTTGGACTGTGAAGAAGGCTGAGCGCCGAAGAATTGATGCTTTTGAACTGTGGTGTTGGAGAAGACTCTAGAGAGTCCCTTAGACTACACGGAGATCCATCCAGTCCATTCTGAAGGAGATCAACCCTAGGATTTCTTTGGAAGGAATGATGCTAAATCTGAAACTCCAGTACTCTGGCCACCTCATGAGAAGAGTTGACTCATTGGAAAAGATTCTGATGCTGGGGGGGATTGGGGGCAGGAGGAAAAGGGGACGACCGAGGATGATATGGCTGGATGGCATCAGAGATTCGATGGACGTGAGTCTGAGTGAACTCTGGGAGTTGGTGATGAACAGGGAGGCCTGGCGTGCTGCAATTCATGGGGTCGCAAAGAGTCGGACACAACTGAGCGACTGGACTGAACTGAACTACTTCTATATTTTTAATATTTTAACTCTTATTCTTAACCAGATCGTATTGAAATTTATGTTTTCTTCTGCTTGAACAAAAGTTTCTCGGAGTGGAGGGTCTGTTTGTTTTTTCACCTTTGTGTCTTTTTGTGTGTTTGATGTTTAAATGTTTCCTGAACTCAACTGAGTTTAAATATTGCTTTGATTTTTCAAAGCAATATGAACTGCATCTTCTTATTAGTTTTAGGAGTTTAAAAACAAATTTTTTTCTCTTATGTACCATTGGCTTTTATGGATAAGCATATAGTTAACTCTGTTCGCCACTAGATGGGGTTTCAGTGAATGTAATGGAGTATTAGCTGGATTTTAAAATGAGGCACTCACCTAAGTAGTTTAAGTATGTTGAACTTGTCCTTAAGCTAATATCAGATAAGTAAGCTATGCAGTTAGGGAGGAGGGAGCTCCTTCAACTACATTGTGGGACAAAAAGACTTTGATGAATTAGGCTGAAAACCAGACCACACTGACTGCATTTGAAAAAATTTAAAGCTTTCTAAATAGGTATTTTGAAATACGAGGTCTCGTCTTTTCACCAGACTTCAAAAGTCAGGATTTTCACTCTTTTAATTATTGACCTTCAACCACAACCTTAAAGGCTAAACCTAAATGTTTCTCTTTTACCTTCTTTATGGTAGAGTTGGATATATTTTGCATTTATATGGGTGTTTTATTTTAGGAGCAGAGCTCTATTATAAAGATTCTTAATAGTAAGTGGGTTTTTGGATGACAGTAGTTACAAAGAGTGTAATTTTCTGAGTGTTTTTATTTTTTACTATGTTTCAAGAAGTGTTTCAAAACTAAATACTTAATAGTGTGAAACCACTTTATTTTTCAGTATCCTTGCCATGAAAAAGAGGACGTGATAAGTTGTTCAGCTTATGAAATTCAAGTTACATGTGAATTCTGCCAGGTGTGTATTAAATTATTTGGTGTTTTGGGCTGTTTTAAAATTTTTTTTATTTTTTCATATTGTAGATTATAAGTATTTTCATAGGTTATTTCTAGATCATGTTTTTTTTTAAATATGAATAAAGAATACTTATTTATAAGTATGTAATTTAGCTGATACTCCTATTGTATTTTTAAATTATTAAATAGAGCATCAAAATACACTTAACTATGACAAAGATAAATATATATATTTTAGGTTTTTGATTTCTCCTTAAATGAGTTCCAAATAATATTAGTCTCATGAGGTGAAAAAGGGTTAAGATAGAAAATGGATGTGGCAGATATGCTGTAATGTGGTGCTGTTCTGGTCATTTCCCTTGAACATATTAAGTCTTTGAAAAGTCCTGCCTCCCAAAAGAAATATTCTAGCACTTCCCAAATCTGATTATTATAGCGATTGTCATCTCTGTTTGTGAAGGGCTTTATCTGAAAGGTTTTTGAAGGTTACATATTTCTGAAAGGCTAACAAACTAGTGTTGAAAAAGGAATCATTTTACAGAATTGTTAGTTCAGTCAAATATAGTTGTTATATGTAATTTGTAGAAAGAAAGCAAAAAAAACCCCTGCAAGTTAAATGGAAGGACTAACTGGGAACTTTCAAGTCTAAATCAAAAAGTAGGAAAATAATGTTGACTTGAAAATGTCTTTTTTGTAGTTTTTGGTTTAAATCAGGATCCAGGAAAGTCCCCATATTGTATTCTGTTTAATATGGTTTATTCAATCTCTTTTAACCTAAAGCAATTCCCCTCTACTTTCTCTTTTCTTTTGTTCCCCATGACATATATTTTTGAGGAGACCAGGTCTTTTGTGCTGTAGAATTTCGCTAATTATATCTGAGTAGTGGTATTTGACCTTTTTTTCCTATCTCCTTTATTTCCTGTAGTAGAATCTAGAAAAGCTTGATTAGATTTCAGGTTTGGATACAGCCACACACCCCCGCCCCCCACCACGAATACTTAATGTGCTCTGTTGTCTCATCAGGGGACTTAGAATATTTGTCCCACTTTTGGTGATGTTAACACTGACCCATGAGTTCAGATGCTGTCGACCTGACCCAGCCATTATGAAATTCCCATCACCTTTGCTCTTGATGTTTTTATCAGACATCGATGAGAGTTGCCTGTCCATTATTTCATTGGTATTTAAAGTAGTGATCTTCTAATTATTTCATTCTTTCCACACTTAAGCTACTGAACAGGAAAGGTTTAACCTAATAGATCAGAGTTCTTAACAATTTTTTCTATAATGTAAAATCTCCATGTTGCATGTCTTTATTCATAATAAGAAAATGGAAGATGGGGTTAAAATGTCAGTAAAACTGTTTTATTTCACATTCAGATAGAAAAGGTAAAAAGTTTAATGAAAATCAAGTAATAATACATTTTAAGTTCTTTATTTAAAAATCTATACTGTAAAATGTTTAACTACATCTGAATGTTTTGTTATAGGCAATACAAGGACCTGTGGAATATGAGTGATGACAAACCCTTTCTATGTACTGCCCCTGGATGTGGCCAGGTAATTCATAAATTATTTGGTATGTTCACATTTATTAAACACTTATGTCAGTGAATGTTGTCATTAAGGGGATTCCTTTACGATATTTTGTACAATTTTAGAGTTAGAATGAAAATAACCCAGAAAAATTTGGAGAAAAAAATTCATTTTCCTCAGCAGCATATCTGATTTTTAAAGAAGACAATCTAATATGGAAAAAAAAAAAGAAGTCTTGTAAGGGAAAGATGGAAAACCTGGAGAAAACACAAGGTTTAAAAGTATTTTCATTTGACCATTTGGTTGAAAATCATTGTAAACTTCCCAGTTAGAAATCAGATATATTATCTTGTATGAAAATTGTTTTATATGTTGAACTCTTGTGAAAATAACTAATTTTTACCTCTGAGCCAATCACTAATGTACAGCATATCACTAATATACTAATGTTATTAGGTCTAAAATCTTTAATATAGGCTTGTGTGGAAGCATTTTCAGAAAATAATATTTTAGTGTTTCAGAAGATATTTCAGTGTTTTTCAATAGGCCATTAAATAATCTAATATTGTTATAATAATCTTAAAATAACTGTAGACACTGAGGAACGAGAATACAAATTTAATCTATAGTAAGATTATACTTAAATATACAAACTATAAATCATAAATATTAAAATGTTTCTTTGGTTCTCATTGTTTTCTTTATTGATACTTTGAGATATAATTTATATACAGTAAACTGCATATTACTTATAAGTGTACAGTTTGATACATTTTAACATATGTATGTACCCATAAAACCATCACAATTCAGATAGTGTATCATCATCTCCCGAAGTTTCCTGTGCTTGTTATGCCTCCCTCTCACCCCTCCCAACCCTGTCAACCTCTGTTCTGCCTTCTGTCACTATAGGTTATTTTTTATTTCTAGAATTTTATGTAAGTGAAATCATACAGTATGTACTTTTGACTGGATTCTTTCATTCACATAATTTACAGTTTCTCCATACTATGTGATCAATAGTTAATTCTTTTTCATTGAGGAATAATATTTCCTTAATTCACAAGCAGTTATTCACTTGTTTATGGACTTTTGGCTTATTTCCAATTTTTAGTTGTTAGAAATAAAGCTATTGTGAATATTTAAGTACCAGCCTTTGTATGAACACATTCTTTCTTTTCTCTTGGATGACTACCTAGAAGGGTAGTGGTGGGATCATATGTTACATATAATAAGAAACTGTCAAACTATTTCTAGAAGGGAGGTACCACCTAATATTTCCACCAGCAGTCTGTGAGCAGTCCTGTTGTATAATACCCTTGCCAATATTTGGTGTGGTTCTTTTAATTTTAGCCATTTTCATTGGGTGTATACTGATATATTGTGTGTTAATTTGCATTTCATTGATGAAAAGATGAGCACTTTTTCATTTGCGTATTGGCCATTTTTATACCTTTTTTTTTGTGAAATATTTTCAAATCTTCTGCTTGTTTTTTAAAATTGAATTGTCTTTTAATTATTGAGTTGTATGAGCTCTTTAAATATTCTGGATTCCAGTCCATCTTCAATTTTTTCTTTATGTCTCTGGTTTCCAACTTGATTTTCATAATATGAAAATAATCTGTCCATCAAAAGATGGACAGATGTTTCTAATTTTAATGAAGTCTGATGTGTTAATTTTTTTCTCTTTGATTGTTGCTTTCTGTGACTTACCTAAGTAACTGTTGCTTACCTTTAAGACACAAAAATACTCTCCTTCATGTTCCTCTGAAAGTTTGGCTTTTCATTTAGGTCTCTTGCCTTTTGAATTCATATTTGTGCATAAGTATGAGGTAGGAGTTGAAGCTCACTTTTTTTTCCCATATGGCTTTTCAAAGATTCTAGTGTCATTTGTTTGAAAAGATTTTTTCCTTTCTCCATTAAATTGCTTTATCCCTTTTCTTGAAAACCAAATGATTTGTAAAGCATGGATCTATTTCTGAGCTTCTATTCTGTTTTTTTATCAATCTGTCAGTTTTTATGCCAGTATAGTGAGCCTTCCAGTCACTTAGGGTAAGTTCTCTGATTTAGTTCTCCTTTTTCAGGATTGTTTTAGATAGTCTTTTAATTGTAGACCTTCTGGTGAGGGTGTAGTGGTATCTAAAGATTTTAGTTTACATGATGTCCAGTGAGGTTGAGCAGGATAAAAGTGGGGCTTCCCTAGTGGCTCAGACAGTAAAGAATTTGCCTACTATGCAGGAGACCCAGGTTCAGTCCCTGGGTTAGGAAAATCCCCTGAAGAAGGAAATAGCTACCCTCTCCAGTATTCTTGCCTGAAGAATTCTATGGACAGAGGAGCCTGGCCTTGGGGTCGCAAAGAATCAGACACAACTGAGCAACTGACGCTTTCACTTTCACAGGATAAAGGTAGACGTTACCAGAGTTGGTGATATTTTAAATGGCTTGGTCAGTGAATGCCTCTGTAATAAGGTGACACTTGAATAAAGATGTGGAAGCAAACCCTACACATACCTTGGGGAAGAGCTTTTCAGAGTGAAGAACAACAAGTTTAAGGCCAAGAGGGAAGAAATGGATTTGGTGTGTTTAAGAACAGAAAGATGACTGCTGTAACTGGAACGATATAGTGATTAACTAGGATAAGGGTAGGAGATGAGGTCAGAAAGGTAGGGGAATAAAAAGAGCCCATAACCTGTAGAGCTTTTTTGTTGACTGTGGTCTAAGGTGTTTGGGTTTTATTCACAGAGGAATGAAAAGCCATTGCTGAGCTAATAGTGGAACTGGGAAAGTAGAGACTGGCAGCAGTCAGGTGAGAGATAATGGTGGCTTTGACTAGGTGGTAGTAATGGACATATAGAGAAATAGAGTGATTTGACATATATTTTGGAGATAAATTTTGCATACTTTTTTCTATAAATTCAAGAAAGCAATTTCCAAAATCCTTTTCCACTAAAATTTTGGATATGATTTACTCATAATGGTTAATTACATTTACTCCTTGGATTTGGGACTAAGTTAAATAGAAAGGTGGTCCATTTTGCTGAAATGGACTGTACAGAGAGAGCATAATTCTGTAACCCCTGGATGATAGCTAATACAATATATTTCTCAAGCCAGCCTTTGGGCCATGACCAATTTTGCTGTGTTGTTCTAGGAATCATTCTTGAAAACTCAATCTCAGACAAGTCCCTGATTCTTTGTCTTATTCTTTTCTCCTTAAAATAGTTGGAATTGTCATCTTGTGATTGACTCTTTAGTAATATATGTGCAACTTTTACTAAAAAGTATTTAAATTTACTTAAGAAATAAGGTTAAATGAAGGTTAGCTCTCATTTGACATTTAACCAAGTGAAGATTAAATGCCAACAAAAGATCAGAGAGGATGAGAGCCCAAGATCGAATTAGTAATGTCTAACTTTCCGGGTTTTTGGTACCTCAACCCCAAAACTGGGAGATAGAACCAGTGAGAGAATGAATTCAGTAAAATTAGGGGAATNGAATATTTAAGTACCAGCCTTTGTATGAACACATTCTTTCTTTTCTCTTGGATGACTACCTAGAAGGGTAGTGGTGGGATCATATGTTACATATAATAAGAAACTGTCAAACTATTTCTAGAAGGGAGGTACCACCTAATATTTCCACCAGCAGTCTGTGAGCAGTCCTGTTGTATAATACCCTTGCCAATATTTGGTGTGGTTCTTTTAATTTTAGCCATTTTCATTGGGTGTATACTGATATATTGTGTGTTAATTTGCATTTCATTGATGAAAAGATGAGCACTTTTTCATTTGCGTATTGGCCATTTTTATACCTTTTTTTTTGTGAAATATTTTCAAATCTTCTGCTTGTTTTTTAAAATTGAATTGTCTTTTAATTATTGAGTTGTATGAGCTCTTTAAATATTCTGGATTCCAGTCCATCTTCAATTTTTTCTTTATGTCTCTGGTTTCCAACTTGATTTTCATAATATGAAAATAATCTGTCCATCAAAAGATGGACAGATGTTTCTAATTTTAATGAAGTCTGATGTGTTAATTTTTTTCTCTTTGATTGTTGCTTTCTGTGACTTACCTAAGTAACTGTTGCTTACCTTTAAGACACAAAAATACTCTCCTTCATGTTCCTCTGAAAGTTTGGCTTTTCATTTAGGTCTCTTGCCTTTTGAATTCATATTTGTGCATAAGTATGAGGTAGGAGTTGAAGCTCACTTTTTTTTCCCATATGGCTTTTCAAAGATTCTAGTGTCATTTGTTTGAAAAGATTTTTTCCTTTCTCCATTAAATTGCTTTATCCCTTTTCTTGAAAACCAAATGATTTGTAAAGCATGGATCTATTTCTGAGCTTCTATTCTGTTTTTTTATCAATCTGTCAGTTTTTATGCCAGTATAGTGAGCCTTCCAGTCACTTAGGGTAAGTTCTCTGATTTAGTTCTCCTTTTTCAGGATTGTTTTAGATAGTCTTTTAATTGTAGACCTTCTGGTGAGGGTGTAGTGGTATCTAAAGATTTTAGTTTACATGATGTCCAGTGAGGTTGAGCAGGATAAAAGTGGGGCTTCCCTAGTGGCTCAGACAGTAAAGAATTTGCCTACTATGCAGGAGACCCAGGTTCAGTCCCTGGGTTAGGAAAATCCCCTGAAGAAGGAAATAGCTACCCTCTCCAGTATTCTTGCCTGAAGAATTCTATGGACAGAGGAGCCTGGCCTTGGGGTCGCAAAGAATCAGACACAACTGAGCAACTGACGCTTTCACTTTCACAGGATAAAGGTAGACGTTACCAGAGTTGGTGATATTTTAAATGGCTTGGTCAGTGAATGCCTCTGTAATAAGGTGACACTTGAATAAAGATGTGGAAGCAAACCCTACACATACCTTGGGGAAGAGCTTTTCAGAGTGAAGAACAACAAGTTTAAGGCCAAGAGGGAAGAAATGGATTTGGTGTGTTTAAGAACAGAAAGATGACTGCTGTAACTGGAACGATATAGTGATTAACTAGGATAAGGGTAGGAGATGAGGTCAGAAAGGTAGGGGAATAAAAAGAGCCCATAACCTGTAGAGCTTTTTTGTTGACTGTGGTCTAAGGTGTTTGGGTTTTATTCACAGAGGAATGAAAAGCCATTGCTGAGCTAATAGTGGAACTGGGAAAGTAGAGACTGGCAGCAGTCAGGTGAGAGATAATGGTGGCTTTGACTAGGTGGTAGTAATGGACATATAGAGAAATAGAGTGATTTGACATATATTTTGGAGATAAATTTTGCATACTTTTTTCTATAAATTCAAGAAAGCAATTTCCAAAATCCTTTTCCACTAAAATTTTGGATATGATTTACTCATAATGGTTAATTACATTTACTCCTTGGATTTGGGACTAAGTTAAATAGAAAGGTGGTCCATTTTGCTGAAATGGACTGTACAGAGAGAGCATAATTCTGTAACCCCTGGATGATAGCTAATACAATATATTTCTCAAGCCAGCCTTTGGGCCATGACCAATTTTGCTGTGTTGTTCTAGGAATCATTCTTGAAAACTCAATCTCAGACAAGTCCCTGATTCTTTGTCTTATTCTTTTCTCCTTAAAATAGTTGGAATTGTCATCTTGTGATTGACTCTTTAGTAATATATGTGCAACTTTTACTAAAAAGTATTTAAATTTACTTAAGAAATAAGGTTAAATGAAGGTTAGCTCTCATTTGACATTTAACCAAGTGAAGATTAAATGCCAACAAAAGATCAGAGAGGATGAGAGCCCAAGATCGAATTAGTAATGTCTAACTTTCCGGGTTTTTGGTACCTCAACCCCAAAACTGGGAGATAGAACCAGTGAGAGAATGAATTCAGTAAAATTAGGGGAATTATCCCAGGGATGGGGGAGCCTGGTGGGCTGCCGTCTATGGGGTCACACAGAGTCGGACACGACTGAAGTGACTTAGCAGCAGCAAGGTAAATGGAAATGAGATAATTTTCAGGTCGAGAAAATATTTTTAAATTGCTGAGGAAAATTACACAGTCTGTTCAAGCACATCCATTACTGTTTATAGACACTGTTAATGCTTCCTTAGCTGATGAGATGAGGCAAATGGAACATTACACAACACATCCCAGGGGTAAAGCCGGAGCTTATTCACCTCAATACCAGATCCAGGAAGTCTGGGAACTTTTTGATACTCATTATTTGAGTTCTCGTAGCAGACTGCCTTGTACATGCCCAATCCGTGGCACAAATAGCCAAGAGACTGAGAGGCAGACTACCCCTCAGGCCACGAAGAATAGGAAGGAGAGCCTTTGTAGAGTCTTCTGCAGATAGCAAGGATGTTCCAGCGCTTTATCAGGCCTAAAAGTCACCCAACTGCTCTTCCTCAGTATATATATCAGCAGCATTTCCACTTAATGGTGCTGTCTATAAATCAGTCTATTATTATTTTAACATTTTCTACCATCAGAATGTTTATATCTTTTGCAGAGCAGCAGCCATTTTACTTTAGTCATATTAAAAATACTCCTTCTGCACTCTCCTTCATTGCTGGTAAAAGTGCAAGATGGCAAATGCAATTTACACTTTGACCCAGCAATCCCACTTCTGGGATTCTGTCCTACAAATGTTATGTCAAAACTATGAAAAGACATATGCCAAGGTTATTAAATATATGTTCAATATATTTTGTTACCTGGGAATCGTTGGACAGTGGTTTTCCATGGGAATAAAAGCTGAAAACTACAAAGCTCCTTGAAGCTTTAGTTTGGAAGTGACACAGCATCAGTTCTGTAGCATTCTGTTGATCATGCAAGTCACCAGACCAGCTCAGACTCAAGGGGTAGAGAATAGGTACCATCCTCTGGATGGGAGAACCAACATTAACCACATGGCAAAGGAAGGAGGGTGTATATCATACCAAAAGGAATTTGTGGCCATGTTTTACAATATGCCACAGATGAATACTGCAATATTTCTAGGCAGAATAATTCTTGGGATTGGTCTCAAAAAAAAAAAATGCATTGGTGAATTGTGAGTAGAGATGAAATGAGACAGACCATAGGTTGATAATTGCTAAAGCTGAGTGAAGTGTACCAAGGGTGTTTATTACACTATTTTTTAAAAATTTACTTAAATTCAGCATAAGAAAAAGCAACCTATGGCTGAATATAAGAACATGTGTGTATCAGAGATTGCTTAAAAGACTTAATATTTTTAGAAAATATGAAAAAATATTGTTAGAATAGTTTTTTAGACTCCCTATTATGAAAGGAGATAACACTCATTTTTCTTCTTACTTCTCCTTTCCTCCTCCCTTGATGTCTGATAATAATTATTTTTCCATTGGTAGAGTTAGGAATACAGTTTGATAATCCATAATCCCCATATTTCTTCAGTTTTACTTCTGTATTTAAGTAGTATAGAGAGGAAGGATGAGAACTAAGCTTTAAGGCGCTCCAGTGTTTAGCTGTCAGAAAGAGGGGAAGGACACAGAGGAGGCAGAGAAGCAGCAGACAAGGAAGAAAACTGCGTTCTAGAAGTCAAGTAGAAAAAGTATTTCAACATGTGGAGAAACAGGGTGATCATACAGTTGATAGGATGATTCAGTATTTACTATTGAATTTAAAAATATGGGGACGGTTAAGACACCCTGATAAGCGTAGTTTCAGTGAAAGAGCAGTGATGGCAGTGAGACTGGGGTTAGCATGAAGAGTAAATGTGGAGAATTAGAAGTGGAGGCATTGTAAGATGCCTTTTATTTGTAATTTAGCTTAAAGGGAACAGTGAAATACTGCTGGAGGAGGATTAAAGGTGGAGCTTTTTGTTTGTTTTGAATTTTAAGGTGCGACTATCACAGCACACTTTACACTGCAGAGACAGGAACTGTTGTAGAAATGGGGCCCTTAAGAGAGGATGGCATCCAGTGTTCAAGTGGAAGGACTGGCCTTAGATAGGACCATGGACCATTTATCCATAGTACCTGAGAATGAAAAGTCGGGAAGAGTTGTGGAAGGTTTGAATAGAGAAAAGGAACCATGTCAAAACTTAGACATACAAACATGTTTCTTCAGTATGGTCACCATAAAAAACTACATTTCTGTATATTCCGTTGCACAAAACAAATTATCTTTAGAGGCTATGGCATATTGTTATTAAGAGATTTGTATTACTTAGGATGCAGGCTGAGACAAAGAATCAACCTTAACAACAGACTGATCGGCTTGTTTTTTAATATAATAACCAGGAAGTAGGAGTCCCAGGTTGGCTGATTCTGTAATCCTCATCATGCTACTTCCATTTTTAGGTCCAAAATGGCTTTTCAGCTCCTGACTTGAAGTCCACATTCCAGCAGTAAGGGAGGGAGAAGGGGAAGCAGAGAGGAGCGTGTATATACACCCATCATTTTAGGAACATTCACTGGAAGTATTGCAAATGATTTTCACTCATTCTTTTGATCCAAAGAATATGGCCACCTAACTGCAGAGAAAGCTAGAAAATGTGGTCTTTGTTCTGGGCAGCCAAGTGCTCACCTAAAATTTAGAAATTCTTAATTTGAAGGAAAAAGAGTAATAGATATTAAGGGACAGCTGGCAGTCCTTGACATACTTTTCAAAGATGATTTTGAATTTGGGAACATAACAAAAAGTCATTTGGAGCTAGAGTCTGTTTAAGCTGGGCAGTACTAAAGCTACCACTTGTGAGTTTAGTTAATAGTAATATATCAGTGTTGGTTTCTTAGTTTTGATAAATGTGCCACAATAATATGCCACAATAATATGAGAACATTAGGGGAAACAAACTGAGTAAGGAGTGTATAGGAACTCTGTACAATTTTTGCAACTTTTCTGTAAATTTAAAAGTTTTCCAAAATAAAAATTTTATTCAAAACAGTAACGAAAAAGGTCTACCTGAAAAACTCAAAAGTTGCTTGTGAACCATAGAATAGAGCTTTCAAATATTTATCAAGTGTGTAGCATACCATGTCTAAATTTGTGCTCCAACTTGTTTCAATAAAGATTGGAGGAATTAAAGTTCCATATAATAGTTGTTATAGTAATAAAAGCAATTATAATGATACTAACGTTTTTAAACTTAGTCACTGTGCTACAAAACTTATGTGGGTTATGTCATTTAATCCTGCACCAGTCCTATGAAATTGGTACTACTGGCTTCATTTTACACATGCACAATCAAATATACTTTATTGAATCCCTCTCAGTCACAGAACCTGTGAACACTGGAGGTAAGTGTGAACCCAAGCCTACTTTTGTGTTATGTTTATAGCAAAATATCCCAAAATAGAATGTTTAGCCTTCAAGGTATATTTCAATAGGGGTCTTTGTATATGTATCTTTTTCAGTGAACATTAAAAGTTTTTCTTTTTTCTTAATTACAAAAGTATCACTGAGAATGCTGACAAAGTAAAATCTAGAGAGGATGTCTGTTAACATTTGGTGCATTTCCTAAGTTCTTCCCCCCTTTTATTTTTCAAACAAAATTGGGATCATACCGCATGTATTAATTTGTATTCTATTTGTATGCCAATGACATTATATAGTATTATCCTATACATTATACAGTGTAGCAGTATACTATATTACATAGTATATTATACATAATGTAGTATGACATATTGTGTGTTAATTGAAAACATGAGTTTGAATTCCTATGTAGTGTTCTGCTGCCAGAATATGTCCTAAAATCTATTTACCTATTCCTCTTTTATGGCCTAAAAATTAATTATTATGGCCTAAAAAAAATTTACAACATTGTGATGAATATTCTGTATAACCCCTTATGTACATCTCCCTAATTCCTCAAAATACATTTTTAGAAACCAAATTATCAGATCAGAAGGTATACACATTTTTAAGGCTCCTCATACATTTTTTTATATTTTTTAAAAACTAAAACAAATTTTTAGTTTCACTAATAACTTTAAATATTTTTCTCATCATGAACACTTCATTCCTAGATATTAATAACTTTTTTGGCATATATTTGTTCTCTGAGATACTTAAAATAGTCTAATCTATGTTATAGTATAATACCTTATAACTGTTACTGGCCAAGTGATAACTGGGCCAAGGTCAGCATCATCCATATGTTAAATCTTGCTTGGACTAGGAATGGTTATGGTCTCTCTCGAGATTCAAATAGTAATTTCCTGGGAAATCAAAAATTCTATTAAGCATTGATTTTAGAAGCACCAATCTGACGGTGGTAGTACAAATTATTTTTTGTCACTAGTTAACAACATTCTTCCAGATTTGAGTTTTAGCTATAAAACACTTAATGGACTTAAATTTTCAAATAGGTTTTTAAAATTTTAAGTATATTTTGTTGACAATGTTATTTCAGAGAGACCTATAGAAATCAGTGCAAAATTTTTAACTGTTAGCTCTTTCTAGTAAATTTTTTTATGTCCCAGTCTCTGTCAGATATTTCATAGATAGACTTTTGATAATTTCATTTATTTTAACATGATGTTCCATTGAATTTGGTAAAAGAGACAAAGTTGAGATAATTTAGTGAAAGAGCCTTTTAACATTGAAATTCTTACGTTTTATTGATAATAGCTTTGCTTTTGGTGATGCTCTCATTGAAAAGTTTTTCTTTGGTGAAATATTTATACATTATAACTTTTTTTTAAAGAAGATTAAGATTTCATTTTATTTAACCTGAAGTTCCAATGAAAGTTTGGGAGAGTGTGTGTGTATGTGTGTGTGTTTGATCAGTAACTCCCTGGTGTTAAATTAGAGTACTTAAATTCGTGAAAGTAGCAGTAAAATGGGCTATTGGCCTAATGACCTTATAATTTAATACCTATCAGTGTTTTAAATTAGGAATAATCATCTATATCATGGATATAAATGCATGTGTTAAATGCAGAATGACTGATTTCTTAAGAAGTTAATTCCGATAAGAGTGTTCACACTTTGGAAACACAAATTTCTCCAATATTTGAGCTTAACTTAATTTTTATGGAAGCAGCTATTTCACCCCCTCCTATATTTGTCAGATTACCCTTACTTTTTAACCTTGTAAGAGATTGTTGGCCTATTCTAACTTTCTTGACTGCCTTTCCCATTGTTTATTCAGCTGTATGTTCAAAGTATTTCTTATTTAACAAAACACTGCACATGTATAACATTTTCATTGGAGTAGTGCTCTCAATTGCCTGGAAGAAAGAAATTGTATTAATTCAATATATTATTACTAGCAGTATCATTATTTTTCTATAAAACTTATTTTAATTTGTCTGGAAAAGCAGTTCAAATAGATTCTTGCAAAAATATTAGCTTGTAGTAGCTGTTTTGTATTTGTTGAAAAAATAATGCATTTTACATATATATATATCTTCTCCTGGTGACTGCCTTTTGACACTATTTTAAGTTTCTTGTTAGAGGTAAATAACTCTTCTCAGATGATAGGCAAGGTTATAGATATAGATCCATGATAACTTGATACTCACTTGTATCAAGTACCAATTTCAATGTATTTTACCCGTGTATAGAAATATTATATGATTAACAATTCCTTGATAAATAGCATTTAGATAAACTTGATCTCTGTTTTCTCTTTGGAAATTTGTGAATTCACATTCCTGGCATTTCTCCTTTTACTATTCATATGATCTTAAATGTATTTTAGGGTCCTTTTACCTGCTACTTTTTACTTAGAATCAATCTTGTTGGTATTTTCACATATTTTGTACAAAACATAATGTTATTTATTGTATATGTAGTTGCTGTTTGATTTGAATATTTTGTGTTCAAACCAGTAACTAAGCAGAGGATACCGTTGGGATAAAATTCCTAGGAGATAACTTTCTAAGCTTGTCTGTTAATTATGCTGACTTTGCTGTTTTAAAATCTAAGACCTCTACTAAAATGCATTTATTTGCAGATGTTTAATGATTGCCTTCAGTGGAGAAGCCACATTGTTAGGTTCTTTGGAACGTAAAGTGAATCTTGCTTTAAGATACTTGTAAAGACATTCAAAACTGTAATGCAAAGTAAAAGCAATGAAGTAGTGCTGGTAAACGCCATCGCTGTGTTTATTCTCCAAAAGCTTCATATTGGAATCTCTTACCAAAGGATAACTATTTCTTATTTTTCCAAATTTGGAAAGGATTCTTATACGTAATGACAGAGCAGTAGGAAAATAGCACTTGCGCAGGGCAGAGCTAGATTATGATTGCTCAATGATTGTTTCAATTGTAAATGAGTAAGTCAAGGGATAAAGTTACTCTTTGCACCTATATACTCATCTTCAGTGGGAATACAAACAGGTTACAAAGAGGGGACATATTAATAATTTTCCACTGGTGTACAGTAACTTAAAAACAATATAACCAAATTAATGCTTAATTCACCTTTAGGAACAGTCTGTGGTTTGGTGGTTTTTGTTTCTTTTAGATTGGGCTTAAAGATTCAGTTCTTTACTTGTAAGGAGGTCATTCTTTCAGTTAGCATTTATTGACTACTTACTAGATGTAAAATTTAGGGAAACTGAAATAGTAGGAGCTCAGTCTAATTGAAATATGAAAACATCAATAAAATATTGCTAGGCGCTAGAAACATGTACTGTGCAGAGCAAAATCAGATATAAATGACAGGGATTAACTTTTTACATTGGGCTTGTGGGCTGGGCTAAGGATAATACAGGTCATACTTTTAATATTAAGAAAAGAAAGCATGATAGATAGAAATATTTCTTTCTTTTACATTTTTTTAAGGTTAACCCTAAAGCTGCTATCATTAGTTGCATGAAAGGATGTACGTACTGAGTTGAATAGGGAATGGTAAGACCACAGGATAAGGAATCCATTTTTTGGTGGTTCTAAGAAACCATGTTCATTATTTTAACATCCCATTTTTAAGGATATAGCCTAGAGAGTGAGTATAGATCTCTTAATTTGACATCTTATAATTATTTCTTTGAAATTAAAAAGTAAATGCTCTATATTCAGTTGTAAATGTTGCTAAAGATAAGGAGCATCTTCATAAAGATTGATATCCAGACACAGGAGATATTTAAACAATGTATTTATTATATTGTAATCATAAATGTCACCTTTAGCATGTAGGACCTATCAAAGTTAAGTGTAGCTTTAGAACTAATTTTGCTTCATTTTTTTATATGAGTATGATAAAAAAATGTATAACCACTTTATTCTACATTAAAATTTTTATTTTAAAATGAATTGCTTTATTGTATTGACTGCTATTTCTTTGCTGGATTATAATCAAGGCATTCTTTTTCTATGTGGTAACATAAAGCACCTGATTTACTTCTTAATTTGTCCAGGAGTAATATTTTTATAAGAAAATTCTCATTTTAAAAGTGGTAAGTAACCTGAAATCTAAGTAAAATAACAATACTTTCTTCAAAAGTCATTATACCATGGAGTATATATTTCTACTATGATATGGCAGAAATTAACAGTGGTCTATTTTTAGTGTCCAAATGAAATTTATGTAAAGTTTCTTTGCCTCAGGTTTTTTTTAAATGCTCTCAAATGAGTTACGTGACCTAGTATTAGTATTGCTCATTCTTGGGTAATGAGTTTCTCTATGATTGAGACCTAGTATGTTTATCTGTACTAACAGTAGATTCTTTATTGTTAACAACTGCTATGTCTTTGTTAATGGTGGTTTTACATGTTGTTGTGGAAATGAAAATTTCCTTATCATTTAACTTACTTGATCAAATTGAAAATCTTAACTATATTTTAAAACTTTTTGCCACAGCGTTTTACCAACGAGGATCATTTGGCTGTCCATAAACATAAACATGAGATGACACTGAAATTTGGTCCAGCACGTAATGACAGTGTCATTGTGGCTGGTTAGTATATGCTTTTATTAATAGTTTATATACATATTTCACCTGGAATGTGCACAATTTTTGTGTATTCTCTGTAAATAATATAGTCTGGTGATATTCCAATGACTTCATTTACAATAAATGTTGGCAACATGTATTTTACCCATTACATTTTCATGTTTCCTTCTGACCATTCATTTCACTTTTTTGTATAGTTTTCGAATGTAGACTTCAATATCATTTTTTGTGGAAGTTAATTAGGATCCGGGAGCATTCATACCATTTCCAGAATTTACATTTAACTGATAATTCAATTAAAGTGATGTTTAGTCATTGTTTCTTTTAGCTGTTTACATCTGCTTTACAGTGCTATGTGAAGCTAGAAAATGATCAGTCTCCTCCTGTTGGAGAAAGCAGTTAGCAGACTTGTTCATTAGGATTTTGTTTATGTTTCTGTTTGGACTAAACATCTGTGTTAATAAAATACTCTCAATAAATGGGGCTTAAATTCAATCAATGCTTTTTATTTTCATATGTTGCTCCTGTGAACATACTGTATCACCTCAATGGATGATTATCTTTCAGTATGTGAAAAGAGAAGCCCAGTACATGCATTGGTTTATTGTCCTTCCATGCTATGTCAGCTACTTCTTAATTGGGTATTTATAGATGCATACCTCTCTGTATATGTATACACATGGAAGTATTGTGATAAAATGATTTTATATAAAATTTAATATATAAATTTCAGCCCTTTTGTCATAACCACAGTCATATATTATAAATATTCAAATTAATGTTTTAATTTTTTTCTCTTGTAAAGCTTAGGTTATACTATTTGTAAGTCTAGAATTATACCTAAATACTGAATATTATTAATACTTTTAAATTATTACCCAGCTTGAAATCAAATTATCTCTCATAAGCATTGTATATGATAATGAGGAAAAAAGATAATTCTTGTTATTCAGTATCAAGATTTTTGTCTTGAAAAAACTGGAGGTAACAGATAATTCACCAAAAAACAATTTGTTTAGGAAAAATGTAGGAGAACACTCAGCACATCTTCATTTCTATAAGTAAAAGGAAGCAGGTAAGGTATGTATTTCTTTAAAATACCATGTATCAGATATTGAGAGAGAAAACCAAAAATGCAAACAAAATAACTATAGCCTGGAAGTTTCACTCCCCTGGGCATGAAGGTCTTTCCTTCTCTGGAACTTCTTGCCTTAGAGCCATATCTCTCTCTGTAACATTTAACTCAAAAATATTTTGAGATTGGTTTCTAGACCTTACTTTCCTATCTGTTTACATTTAATGTGCTAGAAAAGTAGAACACATCTAAGCATAGCACTTGACTTTTTTTCTTTAAATATATTTGAGTAGTATAGCGTAACTGTGTAAATATAGTGCATGATGCATGTGATATATATTTGATGATCAATAGCCAAAAACTATATGCATGTTTAAACAATTGTGCCTGTGTTGACTTTTTTCTTTCCAAGCCTTATCATTACAGTAATTGCTGATAAAAAATGATTTTTGCATATGTATTTTATTTTTAAGACCCCTCTCCCTTTAAATGGAGAAGGCAATGGCACCCCACTCTAGTACTCTTGCTTGGAAAATCCCATGGACAGTGGAGCCTGGTGGGCTGCAGTCCATGGAGTCGCAAAGAGTCGGACATGACTGCGCGACTTCACTTTGACTTTTCACTTTCATGCATTGGAAAAGGAAATGGCAACCCACTCCAGTATTCTTGCCTAGAGAATCCTAGGGATGGGGGAGCCTGGTGGGCTGCCGTCTGTGGGGTCGCACAGAGTCGGACACGACTGAAGCGACTTAGCAGCAGCAGCAGCTCCTTTTAATACAAAATAGGAACCTTCTCTTAGGCATAGAGAAATCTTCTGAGCATGAACAGAAGAGTCAAATTTAGGTTCAGTTTACTATTGCAATCATGATGGATGGACCTAGGTTGATACAAGAATGCTGGCCCCTTATTATAATACCATTTTGTATGTCTTTCGGGGAGTATAAGTTATGTACATTGCAGACTATTAGGTAAAATGATGACAAAAAGTCCTTCAGTAATTTTGATACTACTACTACTGTCTGAGGTGGGCCTATATTATATCTAATGTGTATGACAAATAGATCATTTTAGTGTAAAATATTTATATGTAGTAAACACATTAATACTCTGTGTATACGTTGGGTTGAGGGTGATGATAAAACAGTAAGTGATGCCCACTCTAGGGATCCAGCAGTTAACAAATACATATTTTAATTTCACAGAAGGTTTTATGAGTATTATATCTTAAACCAGGAGTCATCCTTATACTTTTATTTAGTTTAGGCTAGATCCTTGATGTAACTTATAAAGTTGATGCCCTAAAGTATATAAAATGTGAATAGAATTGAATGTGCTATTAATCATAATCAATGTGAGCGAACAGCCTTGAAAATAATAAAACTAAACAGGAAAAATTCATAACTTTGCTGTTTTTCATTCAGTGTAGACCTTAACTAGCTATTGTTTTGTTTTTGTCTTGAAAAAACTGGAGGTAACAGATAATTCACCAAAAAACAATTTGTTTAGGAAAAATGTAGGAGAACACTCAGCACATCTTCATTTCTATAAGTAAAAGGAAGCAGGTAAGGTATGTATTTCTTTAAAATACCATGTATCAGATATTGAGAGAGAAAACCAAAAATGCAAACAAAATAACTATAGCCTGGAAGTTTCACTCCCCTGGGCATGAAGGTCTTTCCTTCTCTGGAACTTCTTGCCTTAGAGCCATATCTCTCTCTGTAACATTTAACTCAAAAATATTTTGAGATTGGTTTCTAGACCTTACTTTCCTATCTGTTTACATTTAATGTGCTAGAAAAGTAGAACACATCTAAGCATAGCACTTGACTTTTTTTCTTTAAATATATTTGAGTAGTATAGCGTAACTGTGTAAATATAGTGCATGATGCATGTGATATATATTTGATGATCAATAGCCAAAAACTATATGCATGTTTAAACAATTGTGCCTGTGTTGACTTTTTTCTTTCCAAGCCTTATCATTACAGTAATTGCTGATAAAAAATGATTTTTGCATATGTATTTTATTTTTAAGACCCCTCTCCCTTTAAATGGAGAAGGCAATGGCACCCCACTCTAGTACTCTTGCTTGGAAAATCCCATGGACAGTGGAGCCTGGTGGGCTGCAGTCCATGGAGTCGCAAAGAGTCGGACATGACTGCGCGACTTCACTTTGACTTTTCACTTTCATGCATTGGAAAAGGAAATGGCAACCCACTCCAGTATTCTTGCCTAGAGAATCCTAGGGATGGGGGAGCCTGGTGGGCTGCCGTCTGTGGGGTCGCACAGAGTCGGACACGACTGAAGCGACTTAGCAGCAGCAGCAGCTCCTTTTAATACAAAATAGGAACCTTCTCTTAGGCATAGAGAAATCTTCTGAGCATGAACAGAAGAGTCAAATTTAGGTTCAGTTTACTATTGCAATCATGATGGATGGACCTAGGTTGATACAAGAATGCTGGCCCCTTATTATAATACCATTTTGTATGTCTTTCGGGGAGTATAAGTTATGTACATTGCAGACTATTAGGTAAAATGATGACAAAAAGTCCTTCAGTAATTTTGATACTACTACTACTGTCTGAGGTGGGCCTATATTATATCTAATGTGTATGACAAATAGATCATTTTAGTGTAAAATATTTATATGTAGTAAACACATTAATACTCTGTGTATACGTTGGGTTGAGGGTGATGATAAAACAGTAAGTGATGCCCACTCTAGGGATCCAGCAGTTAACAAATACATATTTTAATTTCACAGAAGGTTTTATGAGTATTATATCTTAAACCAGGAGTCATCCTTATACTTTTATTTAGTTTAGGCTAGATCCTTGATGTAACTTATAAAGTTGATGCCCTAAAGTATATAAAATGTGAATAGAATTGAATGTGCTATTAATCATAATCAATGTGAGCGAACAGCCTTGAAAATAATAAAACTAAACAGGAAAAATTCATAACTTTGCTGTTTTTCATTCAGTGTAGACCTTAACTAGCTATTGTTTTGTAATTAATACGTGCTCACGTGTACACCCAGTTTGTGTTTTAGTGCAACATTGTTTTATCTTAAGCTTGCTTTCATAATAGATTATGAACACTAGTGGAAGGGCCAAGTTAAAACAAATATACATGTTTTTGTCCTAGTTTTCCCCAAATTGCATGAATTTTAAGTATTTATAAGTTTTAATAGTGTAAATTTTTTTAAAAATTTGTGTTAGATAATGATAATAGTTTATCTCTGAATAGAGGATGCTTATGTCACTCTACTCAGAACATGTGGAATAAGGAACAAGAAGGAATTCTTTTCATACTTTTATTGTTCATAAAGTTGGAGGAAATACCTTAAACTGCAACAAGAACTTAACCAAATTTTGTTTGCTTTAAAGGAAGAGGTCTTTCCAAAGAGAATTAACAGCTGACTGAACCAGTCCTGCTAATTGATTAATTTACTAGCTAAAATACTTTAGAGTCCGGTATGATACTTAAATCCGTGTAATTACTTATTGACATTTATTTCAGATCAGACCCCAACACCAACAAGATTCTTGAAAAACTGTGAAGAAGTGGGTTTGTTTAATGAGTTGGCAAGTCCATTTGAGAATGAGTTCAAGAAAGCCTCAGAAGATGACATTAAAAAAGTATGTTTTAACCATGAAATTAAGAGTGCTTCTGACAGAACAGTTTTCACTTGTTGCTTTCTTCTTTTAGATATACTGATTGGCTGTTTTTAAACTCCTAACACTTTCTCCAATTTGCATTTTTAGATGCCTCTAGATTTATCTCCTCTTGCAACACCCATCATAAGAAGCAAAATTGAGGAGCCGTCTGTTGTAGAAACAACTCACCAGGATAGTCCTTTACCTCACCCAGAGTCTACTACCAGTGATGAGAAGGTTAGAAGTTTGTATTTACAGAAGAAACTCAAACTAAGTGGAAAAAAAAATCAGCATTCTCAGTAAAGTCTAATATTTGGTCTACATAAAATTTTAATGTAATATGCATTAGTCAGCATCAGGTTGTACTTGTCTTACATGTGAAACCCTGTGAATACTAAGAAATTTTAGGGAAAGAAGATAATTTGTTTACAGATAATTTTTATGACAAATTATTGGAGAGAATAGTAGTCATTTAAGATAAACCTGTTACTTTTTTAGAGGATACATAAATTTATAAATTTAATTACTCTAGGTTTTGCTATTTTTTTTTTTTGCTACTTTTGTACAGTGACAGCTTAATTAAGAATCTTTGCAACTAAAAATTGTTTGAACAAAGGTTATATAGACTTTTAAAAGGTTAAAGGAATAGCTACTTAATTCAGCAGTGATCTTTGGTAATAGCAACTAATAGGATGACGATGACACTGTCTTACTTGGTATAGTCTTTTTGTAGTAATTTACTGCCTCATTCCTAGATCTGACTACTTTGGTACCTGGGGCCAACTGGGGTATATTATGTGCTGACTTACCATTATTACAGATATTTCTCAATTAATGTTCATTCATTAGCACATCTACTAAACACATTTATTTGGAGGCATGGGACACAATGACAGTGTTCTTTTGTAGGTTATGTTACTCTAAAATCATAGCCTAACTAATGGACTTTTGCCATGGCAGAGGAGCTAGAAGTAAGGCAGAAAAGGTAACTATTCATTGATACCTAGGAATAAATGATTTGACCATTAGGTGTTTTGTATTTTTTTATTTACTTATAATAAAAGTGCATTCTCATTATTAAAAAACTTTAAGAATCCAGAAAAATATAAGAAAGAAATTACCTTTTACCCCGTAACTGAGCTGTAAGAATGACTAATACTTTGAAACATTTTTCCTAGATATATGCGTACCTTTATACATAGAAATATACGTATATATATTGGGCTTCCGTAGTGGCTCAGACAGTAAAGAATCTGCCTGCAGTGCAGGAAACCCGAATTCAATCCCTGGGTTGGGAAGATCACCTGGAGAAGGGAATGATTACCCACTCGAGGATTCTTGTCTGAAGAGTTCCATGGACAGAGAGGAGCCTGGCAGGCTACAGTCCATGAGGTTGCAAAGAGCTGCCTAACACTTTCACACATATACAAGTGAATAGTTTCATAGAAGTATAAAGGGATAAAAAGACAAATACCAAGAAGAGTCAGTAGTTTACTTTTTTAAATCATGTTTTAGTCAGCATTAGTGAAGATTTTCCCATGCCATTAGAAAATTTTCCAAAGTCATAATTTTTAATGGTTGTACTTTATCATTATCATAATGTATTTACAGATCTTGAATGTAAATATTGTTTCCACATTATCACAGTTATAGGAAATGCTGTTAAATCTTTGATATAAATATCTTTTACCTAAAGAATATTCCAGTCCCTTCACACTCAACAGTTTATTCCTGCTGGTTGCTGCTTTAGCCCTCTTAGGGGTACTTCTTCCTGCATTCTTCAGTCATTAGCTCACACTGGGCAGGGCATAGTTATTGGAATAGTCGTAAGAAGTAAATTCTGAGCCCCCTTCTCTTTCTCAATTTTTTCTTTCTTAAATGCTCTCATCCAGACCTATAACTTTAAAAACCATCTACCTGGTTTCCAAATTTGTATCAACCCAGATATTTCCCAGATTTCCATATTCATAGGCAGCTCTGTCTTGACATTTCCTTTTATGTGTCATCTTAAACGTAGTGTGTCTAAATTGGAGCCCTTTTTTTTCCCCCCCACAGTCTTCTCCATCTCCGTAAATTTTCTCTCCATTCACCTAGTTGCTCTGGCCAAAAATAAAGAATACTTAATTCCCTCTTTTCCTTCTCAATGAAACCAGTAACATATCTTACCAAACCTACTTCCTGAATATATCCTTAATTTATCTCTTTCACCTTCACTGTCACAACTGTAGTCCAAATCATCTTTTACTTGGATTATTAACAGTTACCTTCTAATAATTGTTAATAATTGTTAATATATTGTTCAGTTAATAAAACTTTTAACAATTACCAGGACTTTCTGCTTCCATCTCCAACCTATTTTCCATTAGCTGTATATTTTTTCTTAATTGGTGGCATTGTTTCTCTTTTTAAATTCTTTTTAATTGAAATGTAACAGAAAGTGTCCAACACAAGCATATACAGAATACTTACATTTATGTAGATGTATATCTGAATATATATGTATGTGAAAGTCACTCACCAGAATACTGGAGTGGGTAGCTGTTCCCCTCTCCAGAGGATCTTCCCAACCCAGGGATTGAACTCAGGTCTCCTGCAGTGCGGGTGGATTCTTTACCAGCTGAGCCACCAGAGAAGCTAGACTGTATATTTTTAATATATTATGTCACTTCCGTGCTTCAAATCCTTCAGTGGTTTGCCTTTGCACTTAAGGTAACTCACACTTCTCCGTAAGCCATCATTGATTTAGACTTGTGTTTTTATCCAACCTCACCTCATTCCTTTTCTGTGATAGTGTTTATCAGATATTCTAAGCTTTTTCCTCCCTCAAAGACGTTGCTCTTAGTGTTGCTTCCTTCTCCTTAGAATGTGCTCCTCATCTTTTCAGTACCAGTTCAAATGCCATTTTTCAAAGAATCTCACTTTACCTCACTGTGCTATCTAAAGTAGCCAACTCCAACTTTCCCTCAGTTAATCTCTCATGATTTATTGACATTATGTTATACTGTTAGTCTATAACACATTACTGTCCAAAACTTTCTTCTTTGTTTTACTTGTTTCCTGTCTCTCTTCCTACTAGTCCTTCAGGGCATGTTGTAATTTCTCAAACTTGTCAAGTAAACGAAGTTCCAGTAGTACTAGTTTATCTTTCTTCCTGTGTAGCTTAATAAAATTGTGAGAATAAATGGCTGTATAAAGGCAAATTCGAGGAACATGGTAGACCAATTTTTATACTAGTTATGGAGTTCTGGATAATCTGTTTTCTAATCTGTAAATTGGGGAAAAGACCATCTATAAGGTTCCGTGTTTTTCTTTACTTTGGAAAGGTCTTACTCCATTAGTTTAGTTTTACATTCAAGGTATTACCTCACCTTTTGATACTGAGAAATTATTGGTACTGTAGAGATAGTTACCTGAAATTGGCAAACATTTGTATTACTTAAAAAAATTTTTTAACATTTCTATTATTGAATTGATATCAACTATAAAAGAGTCTCCTGGACCTACTTCTTTATACAATATAATGATGGAGTAGGACAAGGAAGTCCCATCTGGATTTTAAGTTCGGTACTTCCATGAGAATGGAATTGTAGTTTTATTTTTTACTAGAATTCTCATGGAATTATATAGCCAAGTTGGCCAGCCTAAGTTATTTCTAGATTGATGGTAAAACAAATTGTACTGAAAAAACCACTCAGATGTTTTTTAAATTAAAATATTAACACTGCATTTGAAACAACAACAATTTTCTCGTAATTAACTTTAAGTAAATATTAATATATTTGGGGGTGATACTAAGTACTGAGTTTGTGGGGTTTTTTAAGACATGTCATTCTATTCATTAAGGTACATGAATTGACTTGGATTTTTAAATTTCATTGTTTCTCCATCTCATTATTAAATAGGAAGTACCATTGGCACAAACTGCACAGCCTACATCAGCTATTGTTCGTCCAGCATCTTTACAAGTTCCCAATGTGCTGCTTACAAGTTCTGACTCAAGTGTCATTATTCAGCAGGCAGCACCTTCACCAACGTCAAGTACTGTAATCACCCAGGCACCGTCCTCCAACAGGCCAATTGTGTGAGTGATTGGGCCAGTCATGGAATTTTATTAATTGTTACGTTTTTGTTGTCATGGTTTTCCTAAGACATTTAATTATTCTAATTGTGGCCTTAGTTTTGTATGTGTGTTAATCATTTTTGCATGCTTTTATTTTTGGAAAAAATACTTGGGTAATTTTTTTTAATATAAATGTTTTCTAACACATTAGAAAACATATACAGAGCTTAATTTTAAAGACAGCACAGATTGTGATTTTAAGATGGTCTCTTATTTTCATGCTGTTCTACACAAAACACATAAGATTATCTTTATCACTAGATAATGTTTCTTTCAGGGCTTCCCTGGTGGCTCAGATGGTAAAGAATCCGACTGCAATGCGGGAGACCCGGCTTTGATCCCTGGGTCAGGAAGATCCCCTGGAGAAGGGAATGGCTACCCACTCCAGTATTCTTGCCTGGAGGAACCCATGGATAGTGGAGCCTGGCAGGCTATTGTCCATGGTGTTGCAAAGAGTAAGACACAACTGAGCGACTGACACAAAACATTTCTTTCAGTTTTTACAGGGAGCTCTCAAGAGCTTTCTGATAAGAATTTCTCTCAGTTAATATATTGCAGATTGTTCTCTTAAGTAAATTCGTAGCTTTTCCCATTTTTTTTCCCTTTTTTCTACACTGCTTACATACATTGTGCATTTGAGATGCAATTAAAACTAATTAAATTTTACAGTGTGCTTTGCAGTGGTTCAGAAATGTTTGTTTAATTACTTGAGCAGTATATATACACCATGTATGATTTTTTGCGGGTATTTTGTTCATTTTATGAGAAATGGTATCAAGTTTGCATCTGTCACATGGGCATTTTCCTTGGGCTGGACCTCTTGTTCGTTCTTTTTTATCTTCCGGTTTTATTGAGATATACAGTGAACACTTAGGGCTTCCCAAGTGGCTCTAGTGGTAGAGAACCCACCTGCCAGTGCAGGAGACATAAGAGATGCTGGTTCGATCCTTGGGCCAGGAAGATCCTCTGGAGAAGGAAGTGGCAACCCACTCCAGGACTCTTGCCTAGAAAATTCCATGGACAGAGGAGCCTGGCAAGCAGTTGTAGTCCATGGGGTTGCAGAGTCAGACATGACTGAGCACACCATACACATACACATTACATCTCTAGTACTTACAACTATAAGTTAGTATCTTCTGACCACCTTTGTTACCATACAGAGATGATATTACATTATTAATGATTATATTCTTCACACTGCGAATTTCATTCCTGTGACTCATTTACTTTGCAACTGGAAGTTTAAACCTCTTAATTTCTCTCATCCCTCCATTCCCTTCCCTCTGGCAACCACCTGTCTGTTCTCTGTTTCTCTTCTGTTATGTTTATTAATTTTTGAGATGTCTCTGGAAATTTTATTTTTAAATTATAATAGTAAAAATACTTGTATATTTTTTAGACATCATTGATATGGATTTCTTTTTTCTAATTGCCCTTCTTTTGTTTTCCTTAGTCCTGTACCAGGCCCATTTCCTCTTCTGTTACATCTTCCTAATGGACAAACCATGCCTGTTGCGATTCCTGCATCAATCACAAGTTCTAATGTGCATGTTCCAGCTGCAGTCCCAGTAAGTTTTTAGACTGTTTAATATTTATAGATAGCTGATCTTTATAATCAGAAAATACACTGGGGGCTGCTTGATTAGTTTATGAAACTGAATTCAACAAAATACTTAGTGTTAAGTAATATTTACTCATTGATATTTACTGTGATAGCGTAAATCTTTCAAGGCAAACATAACTGGATAAATAGCATTTTTCAATCCTCGAAATCTTAATTGTTTTCCTTTTATTTTTAGTATTAAGAACTAATTCCTAAGGTTCAAGAGGGAGAGGACATATGTATACCTATGACTGATTTATGTTGCTGTTTGGCAGAAACCAGCAAAATTCTGTAAAGCAATTATCCTTCAATTAAAAAATAAATTAAAAAAATAAACAAGGTTGAAATTTTAAAAAAGCAAACTAATTCCTTATTCAACCCATTTCAATTTGATAGATTTGTAGAATTCAAATATTAACATAGGGGACTTCCTTGGTGGTGCAGTGGCTAAGACTCTGCGCTCATAATACAGTGGGCCCAGGTTCACTCCCTGGTTAGGGAACTAGATCCCACATGCCTCAAGAAAGATCAAAGATTCCATGTACCACAACCAAGACCCAGCACAGCCAAACAAATAAAAATGTATTAAAAAAATATTCACATAGATTTCTGTTTTGTAAGAAGATATTTATACTGGAACATTTATCAGGTAACTACATGTTATTTTGATTATTAGAGAAATCGTTTATAAAAGCATTCTGAACTTTCATGGTCATGTTGGGTTTATGGAATTCCTTTGTGGTCCCAAGCATGTGAAAATCTAAATGGTCTACTAGAATGGACAATAGATAGTTCCCACTTTTCCTAATGAGAAGATCAAAAAGAAGTTTTTTGAGGGATGTGGTAATTATATAAATGTTGAAAGACATAGTAGTTAAATATCTACTTATACTATTCAGTAACTTAGTATTTAAAGGCACGTTATTTGGAATAATACATTATAAATAATGCTTTTTTTCTATTCTCACATTTCATAAAATAACAGAATCTTCAAATGTGTCTTTAATATTCAAGTTTTTGTCATTTGAACCACTTTTTAAGGAATCTCACAAAGTTTTCCAAAACACATTATTTTCATCCTCATCTAAATAATTTCAGTGTAACACTTTTTGAATCTACTATTATAATCCTGGAAATCTTCCATTAAGTCGTAATACTCAAAAATACAGTCTCTTTTTTTCACCTTGTAGATAGATATTTCTGGTCAGTACAATATAATCATTTATTGTATAGTTTTTAAAAATTATTTTTAAAATCCTCCTTACACTTTTATCCTCAGAACACTTTTGGTGAGATTATATTCTCATGAATATTAACTAAAATTAATATTAAATACTTATTTTTATTAACTAAAGTGACCTTTCTAAATATCCAAAATTAGCATTGATTGTAATATTTCAGATATTTCCACAAAATCAAGGTAATGTGTTGTCTTCAAATGGAACTTTGAAGTTCAAAATGCATTATTTGAGAGTTTTATAAGGACTGAAATATGAGGTGACTACTCTCTCTTTTCTCTGGATATTTTTGATGGGGAAACATTGTTGTATCTGGGTTTATATGGTATCCTGTTAAATGTAACTGCAGTGAGAGAAACTGAAATGAAAAAGAGATATACTTTAGTATACAATAACTAATCATTCAGTGTTGATATTACATTTTTTTAAAAGAAGACAAAAGACAATGGAAAATCTGTTAAGTAGTATTAATAGTGAAATTACTAGAGATAATCAGGTTCTCCTTTGTCATTATGCTTTATTTAATGTATTAAAGAACTTTCATGTGTATATTTTATTAATTTTATATGTATATATTTTAGAAAAGCATAGTTCATTTTATACGTATATATTTTAGAAAAGCAAAGCTCATTGTTGAAATTACTTTTTATGCCTAGTTATATAAGTTTTAACATTCTCATTCAAAATGGGGGTGTGACAGATCTGTGAGAAATTTTGCATCACTCTGAATATTATTTGTTTCTATAAGAAGGAATTATTTTAAAAGTAAATTATGAAAATTAAAGATTAAAAATGAATGTCTCAGAAAATTTGACAATTTTTGAAGGATAAATCAGGATTAAGATCATTAAGGGTTCAGATACAGTTTTCTGATTCTGCAGTCTCGAATAATTTTATCAATTATTATATTTATATTAACAATATACATAGTAATATATTGGGTTGGCCAAAAAGTTCATTCAGTCCCTCCCCATAAGATGGCTCTAGTAGTACTCAGTTGTCTTTAATTTCATTTGAAACAATTTCGTTAGATTGTATTGTGACAACTGTCATATCAGTGTACATTAAAAAAAATTGAAATCAGTTAATTATTTATAGCCATTTTAATAGTGAAGATGAAAGAAAAAGCAACATTTTCAACACATTTCAGTTCAGTTCAGTTGCTCAGTCGTGTCCGACTCTTTGCGACCCCATGAATCACAGCACGCCAGGCCTCCCTGTTCATCACCATCTCTCGGAGTTCACTCAGACTCACGTCCATTGAGTCCGTGATGCCATCCAGCCATCTCATCCTCGGTCGTCCCCTTCTCCTCCTGCCCCTCAGTTCAGTTCAGTTCAGTTCAGTTGCTCCGTCGTGTCCGACTCTTTGCGACCCCATGAATCGCAGCACGCCAGGCCTCCCTGTTCATCACCATCTCTCGGAGTTCACTCAGACTCACGTCCATTGAGTCCGTGATGCCATCCAGCCATCTCATCCTCGGTCGTCCCCTTCTCCTCCTGCCCCCAATCCCTCCCAGCATCAGAGTCTTTTCTTTCCAATGAGTCAACTCTTCGCATGAGGTGGCCAAAGTACTGGAGTTTCAGCTTTAGCATCATTCCTTCCAAAGAAATCCCAAGGTTGATCTCCTTCAGAATGGACTGGCTGGATCTCCTTGCAGTCCAAGGGACTCTCAAGAGTCTTCTCCAACACCACAGTTCAAAAGCATCAATTCTTCGGTGTTCAGCCTTCTTTAGGATCCAACTCTCACATCCATACATGACCACAGGAAAAACCATAGCCTTGACTAGATGGACCTTAGTCGGCAAAGTAATGTCTCTGCTTTTGAATATACTGTCTAGGTTGGTCATAACTTTTCTTCCAAGGAGTAAGCGTCTTCTAATTTCATGGCTGCAATCACCATCTGCAGTGATTTTGGAGCCCAAAAAATTATTTCAAGAAAGGTAAAAACGCAATTGAAATGCAAAAAAAAAAAAAAAAGACTTGTATAGAAGAAGGTGCTGTGTCTGATAGAACGTGTCAAAAGTGGTTTGTGAAGCTCGTGCTGGAGATTTCTTGCTGGACGATGCCCCATGGTTGGGTAGTCCTGTTGAAATTGATAGTGATCAAATCGAGGCATTAATTAAGAACACTCAATCTTATGAGTTTGATAGCTGACATACTCAAAATATCCAAATCAAGCACTGAAAATCATTTGTACCAGCTTGATGAATCATCACTTTGATATTTGGGTTCCATGTAAGTGAAGTGAAGAAAACCTTCTTGACTGTTATTTCTACATGTGATTAGAAAAGTAGTGAAAACATTCCATTTTTAAAACAAATTGTGACGGGAACCTAGAACAGTTCTTTGCTCAAAAAGATAAAGTTTTGGGAAGATAGAATCATTAACTTGTCTGAAAAATGGCAGAAGGTAGTGGAACAAAACAGTGAATATGTTGTTCAGTATAGTTCTTGATGAAAATGAAAAATGTATCTTATTTTTACTTTAAAAACAGAAGGAACTTTTTGGCCAACAATATATACTTTCTGTTAATGTATAATATATTGTCATATACATATTAATATATACTTATTGTGTAAGTTATTATAGCAGCCATTTTGCAAATAAAGTACAAATCTCATTTTGAATATATTCTCTAGTACTTTTTTTTCAATATCTTCTGATAGCTTGTTCGACCAGTCACCATGGTGCCTAGTGTTCCAGGAATTCCAGGTCCTTCCTCTCCTCAACCAGTGCAGTCAGAAGCAAAAATGGTAAGCAAGATTTTGTTTGTTCTATACATATCTTGACCCTGTTTTGAATTAGCTTTTTCAATTAAAGCCCACTTCAGATGCACAATTTAGATCAAATTTTATATATCTGTGGGCTGTATTACATTATAGGGGAACCAGAAAGTTTGGAAAAGGAAAGTTTTAATTAGCATAGTGACAGGGTACTGGTACTTGAAAGCAAATAAATCGATTGGGAGTAAAGTTGAAGTTTTTATCATTGGTTTGTCTGATGTTTGATGTGGCTTTTTAGGCAAACTCCTCCTGCTGGAGGCTAGGGATATTGCAGCTGAAACTAGAAGTAATCATCTGAAGGCAGCGCTGACATAATGAATGATTTTAAACAGTCATACAAATGAGTAGAACAGTATTAAAAAAAATTCTGAAATAGTATACAGGTTAGTAAACATTATATATAAAGGAAAACTATATTTTTGAGTTGTGTTTCGGGCACTAAGAAATCAATGTTAAGGGGTGAACTATAGAGTAGGAAGCAGAAGACATATTTTCATTTTACTCATAATTATTCTGTTCACTACCCCCAAACAAGCCACTTTAATTTTTCTGAGACTCATTTTCCTCATCTGTAAAATAAAAGGATTAAACTTTGATTTCTGGGATCTTTCTTAGCCTCAAATCTTTCTTACTTGCTAATCATCTTAGTAGATGACCTGAAGCTGCTGCTATGGGGTGGGAGGATCAGTGGGGTAACTTTCTTTTAAATCAAAAGAATTCTCCCTTCTACAATTTAATGCACTTTAGAGCTAATTTTTAACTAAAATCAATCGATAGTTGTTAAACAACTATTATTTGTTTCACTTATATGCTAGGCACTACACTGACATAAATTTGTACCCATAAAAACCATTATGTATTATTGCAGGGCTTTAAATTTTTTACTGCTATTCTCCATTAATGCAAATAATCAGTCTGAATTTGGCATGTGATAACTTTTTTTTTTTAACAGTACAACTTATATACTGTCTGAATAAATAATAGTTGGTTGAAGAGTATTAAAATTAGCTGGTTATTGATGATAGTGAAAGAACTTGAAAATCTAAGAGGAGAATTTTTCATGTGACACCATGTTTAAATCAGAGCCATGGAACTGACTAAGATGAATCTTTTTCACTTGATAGCAAAAGGCCTTCACTGGGAATGTGTTTTACACTTCCTACTTAACGTAAGTAGTATAATGAAAAACTGAATTAGTGAGAACTGTGTAGAAGAGAATAGGAGTTAAAGAGATCATGTTGTTCTCTGCATCTCAGAATACTTTTACATATTCAGTGGACTTTTCCCTCCACAGTTTGTAAAGAACAGATCAGATTTAAAGAAATACTTTTGGCTATAAGATAGAAACTAGTAAGCTTACCTGAATAACTGAATAAATTTGTGAAATTTAATTAGTAAGAATGAAAATAATTTGTATGCTTGTACACTGAAAAGTACCAAAGCTGTATTTCACATGTTTATGTATGAAACACAGTTACAGGTTGAAGGCCCCCCAAATTGCATGGGGAGTCACAAATTGCCTCACTTAAATTTAACAGTCCAATTAAATTTCTTAGTAAAGTATTGCTAACATATAAAATAGCCATATTTAGGTGATTACCTATTTTAATTGGGACAGTAAATAAGGTTGTCCTATTTTTTAATTAAGTAAAAAGATTCAGAAATTCATCTCCCCCCTCCTTTTTTTTAAGCTTTTTTGTTATGGAAGATTTCAAGTATTATATATACAAAGTAAATAAGATTCTGTAATGAATCCCCATGTACTCATCACCCAGCTTCAATTACCCAGCAGTGTAACCGTTGTTCTTCCTCAGACCACTCCTTACTCTCACTGAATTATTTTTTAATAAGCCTTTCTTAAATATAAAATTTACATAGATTGAAATGGACCAATTTAAACTGTACAATTTGAGTGCATTCATGTAACTCACCTCTATTATGATATAGAACATTAACATCTACCCATGTTTCTTTATGTCCCTTCCCTCAGTCCATCTCCCCCAGCTGTTAATATTTATCAACAGCAATGTAAATAAAATCAATATATACTCTTGGGTTCAGCTAAGTATGTCTGTGAAACTTATCCATGTTGTTGCGTGTATTGTAGTTTCTTTCTATAGCTGAGTAGTTTGCTGTTAGTATACCACAATTTCTTTATCCATTCTCCTGTTGGTAGGACTTTGATTGGTTTGATTGTTTCTAAACTTGAACTAAAATGTCGGTGTCATTGATTTTCTTATTAAGCATGGGGGGCTAAAAAGATTTACTAAATAAATAATTGTATAATTCTAATAGGAGAAAGTTGAGACTAGGTTCATATCCTAGTACACAGAGGTTTTTTAGTGATCAGATAAATGATCAAGGGATTGGATTCTTTTCTCTGTCAGTGATAGAACTCTTAATTCCATTCTCTCCAAATGAATGATCCCCAGCTCATGTCCCCTAGATTCATGTTACATGTTAAATAATCTTTCTGACTTTTTACCAGTCTGAAGCCCCCCAGCAAACATTATAATTTCTTCTTTCACTGCTTCAATTGGATTTTGCTTTGTTGTTTTCAACTCTTTGAAAATATTTAAACATCCTCCCTGTTTGATTTTGCATCTCTGTTAAGGATTTATTTCACCTTTGTGGTCACAGTCAGTTAATGTTAAAATAGTACAGCAATAGTAACTCTGCTAAAATGTGGTTAAAAAATAATGTTTGAGAAATGGCAACATTGGAACACAGAACAATAAGTAGTACACTATAGCTGAAGAGAAACTTATTTGTATCCTAAGATAGCCAAGGATGCTTTTGCAGTGGCCTGGTTTTCATGTGCCCATTGCTTATTGGAAGATTTATATGCATTGTGTTTGTTACAAATATTTAAAGAAGATCTTTCTTTTTTTGTGAAGAAATTCTTTCAGGACAAGTTGTGCTTGTTTTGTTTTTTAAGAACTTTAAGTCTTTGGAAAAGTAAAAACTTAGTTTAAGTAAAAATGTATGGGGGGGGTCCACAAATAAAAGATTACCTAGTATTTTTTAATACTCTAGGAAAATTCCTGGGATCTACTGTTTTCTACAAAATTTCACTGGCTCTCACCAAATGTAGATATAGTTTAGGGGTTTTGTTTGTCACTAAGCACATTAAACCATAGATATTTGCTACCTGTGTTACTCTTCTTAAACAAATTTCCTATGTAATATTTGTAATCAAAAAGTAACTCATCTGAATAAGAAAATGTTAACCATCCAGGAGTTTCATTTAAGAAGATTTAGTTAAGTATTTAAGTTGTATTCCCCAGAATCATTTCTTTAAGACTTGTGTGACAAACTGAGAGATATCTTTGCACGCAGTGGGTAGCTGGTAGGTCTTCTGCAGGGGGTTTCTACTGAGAGCTGACAGAGGGCATCTTGGCAAATGTTCAGAAACCTACATTAACTTAGTTGGGCCCTGCATGGAGCCTCATGTTCAGCAGAAATCTTCTAACCTCCCTCTGCATGCCAAGCTAATCAGCAAACACCAAATGAGCCCACTCTAACAAAACAGACTCTCTCCCAACCTACTTCATTTTCATATGTTCTCTGGGGGTGGAGAGCAAGATTTCACAAGGACTGATGATGCTGCAAAGACCACAATAATGATAATTAACTTGCTGAATTTAGAAGATTATGCTGTTAATTAGTTGCAAAATAAAGATAAGTAATAGAGCAGCAGATGGTAGGATAACACCCAGGAGAAGGAGAGTTATTACTCTGATGAGCTTTTGTGGTGCTTATGAAATATGGATCTGACTTTTTCATAAATTGTTTCTAGAGAACATTGTGTTTTTTCTTTGAACTATGATCGAGTAATTTATTCCTACCAGGTACTGACAGATATGTTAAAAATTTGCTTTCATGGGTACAACATATAACATAGAATTTGAATAACATTATTTTTAGCAGATTACCTCTTAAGATGGATCTCAGATTGGTCAGCACAACAAGACTATTTTCACTCTTTTTTTTTCTTCTACATTTACTCTTTAATTGACACAGTCTTTAAGACAAAAAGTTTTCAACATAGTAGCTGAATTTTATAACACTAAAATTTAACTCTAATATTAAAGCACTAGTCTGCTTAGAAACATAGTAATAAAGATTTTAGCTTTCTTTCCTTTAGTTTAAAATTAAAATTATGCCTAGCTTTTATTGTACATATTAGAGAATATAGACTTGTTAAGTCTTATATAATTTCTCTGAATACTTAATCTTCATTTACTTATATTAGATTTCTCTTGATAGAATTTTGATCCAGTAATGGACAGACCAGTGTCTGATACTCTTAATGGTTACTAAAATATACTTAGAATACTTAATGTGAGGACTTCCCTGGTGGTCCAGTGGCAAAGACTCTGTGCCCCCAATACAGGGGGCTGGGGTTTGATCCCTGCTCAGGAAACTAGATTCCACATGCTGCAACTAAGACCCAGCACAGCTAAATAAATATTTTTTTTAAAAAAAAGAATACTTAATGTGAGACAAAAGCTCTAGTTTGAAAAACCTTTTGTTTAAAATATGTTTGTTCAGTGAGCCAGGAGTCAACAGACAGAATTTCTGGTCCTAGATATGCTTCTAATTTGCTCTGTGATCCTGGGAAGTAACTTCACTCTTGAGGCCTTAATTTCTGTCTCTATAAGATGATAATTGGACTAATTAAGTAGCTCCAAAATTCTGTTGTAAAATAAATGTCTATCATATTTATAGATGTTTTCATTAATTTGGGGGGACCAAATTACCCTTCTTTAAAATGTCTCAACATATATGTCGGTGGATTGTAGATATCCTTACATTAGTCGTAAAATGTATATGAATCACTGTTTAAACAACTTTCTTCTCCTAACCCACTGTAATTTTTTTAGCATACATTTGTTTTTAAACATATTTGTTTAAAAAAAACTTATAGTTTAAAAAAAATCTGTAGTTCAGAGCAGTGTTAATTAACCCTTGAAAATCTTTTTCTTGCATTTTGTATCCAGTGGCATACTTCCAAGTTAGACCCATTGTAATCAATGTAACAGCATGGAGCAAACATTAGAGCTTCCTCACTGGATGAGCACTGTATACCCTAGGGCAGTCAAGAGAGGATAATGAATGAATACTGATGCTGCTTTTAAGTGCTCTATAAGGTAGTAACTTGCCCTACTAAAGATTATTCAACAGAGTGATGTTTATGTACTTCAGACTCCCCTATGTGCAGTTACTGTATTTCATTAATTCTAAGAGCTAAGCTCTTTAGTATAAAACTTTAAATGCTCTTCAATTCTGTGTTTTCTACCTAAGGACTTAAAAATGTTTTACCAACACATAATTTACCAAGCTTCACGTTTCAACCAATACTTATATTTTTATACATTTTATATCCAGAAATGAAAGCCCTAACCTAACGCTATTATAGATTGGCTTTTAAAACGTGTAATTATGCACACTGACCACCTCCCCAGATCCTTCTCCTCCTGTTTATATGACCCACACTTTCAAATTCCTCTCTTTTTGCTTTCACTTCTTTGACCATTTAGTTTAAGTAGACCTTCCTGATTACAGCCACGTACTGCTTTGGTCACCTACCTGCTGCTGCTGCTGCTAAGTCGCTTCAGTCGTGTCCGACTCTGTGCGACCCCATAGACGGCAGCCCGCCAGGCTCCCCCGTCCCTGGGATTCTCCTAATTAGTTTTAATCCATCCACTTCACACATTATCCCATCAGTTATGAGTGTCCCAATTTCCTGAATCTTAGCTGCTAATGTGATAATTTCTGCTTGTTTATAAGAGAAGGAAGAAAAAATGGAACTGGGAATCTTAACCAGGATTCTGAAAGATGCAGTGTACCGTGTGGTCTTGAGAATATATTTTCCAAAATAAAATATATCTGGAGGAGTTCATGGTGGTCCAGCTAAGACTCTGCGCTCCTGATGCAGGGGACCCAAGGTTGATCCCTGGTCAGATCCCACATGCCACAACTAAGAGTTTGCATGCTGCAACTAAAGCCTGGCACAGTCAAATAAATAAATATTTTTTAAAAATTTAATATAAAACATTAAAAATTTTAAATTTTAAATATTTAGCTTCAGGCTGAGCTAAACCTGTCCTTAAAATGATCCCTGAGTACTTTTTTCCTAAGTATATTTTGAAAATACAAAAGTAAATGAACTCTTGTGATTCTTTGGTGTCCATACCCTTACACCTGACATGTGAAAATAGAGGACTCAATAAATATTTTTGAAAAAGATTAGGAAGCTGATAAAAAAATTAAGAAATCCTTATATAACTCAGGTAAGTTTTACTAGGTTGGTCATAACTTTTCTTCCAAGGAATAAGCGTCTTTTAATTTCATGGCTGCAATCACCATCTGCAGTGAATTTGGAGCCCCAAAAAATAAAGTATGACACTGTTTCCCCATCTATTTGCTATGAAGTGATGGGACCAGATGCCATGATCTTTGTTTTCTGAATGTTGAGCTTTAAACCAACTTTTTCACTCTCCTCTTTCACTTTCATCAAGAGGCTTTTTAGTTCCTCTTCACTTTCTGCCATAAGGGTGGTGTCATCTGTATATCTGCATATTCAAAAGCAGAGACATTACTTTGCCAACAAAGGTCCATCTAGTCAAGGCTATGGTTTCTCCAGTAGTCATGTATGGATGTGAGAGTTGCACGGTGAAGAAAGCTGAGCACCAAAGAATTGATGCTTTTGAACTGTGGTGTTGGAGACTTTTGGGAGTCCCTTGGACTGCAAGGAGATCCAACCAGTCCATCCTAAAGGAGAGTCCTGGGTGTTCTTTGGAACGAATGATGCTAAAGCTGAAACTCCAGTACTTTGGCCACCTGATGCGAAGAGTTGACTCATTGGAAGAGACTCTGATGCTGGGAGGGATTGGGGGCAGGAGGAGAAGGGGACGACAGAGGATGAGATGGCTGTATGGCATCACCGACTTGATGGACGTGAGTCTGAGTGAACTCCAGGGAGTTGGTGATGGACAGGGAGGCCTGGCGTGCTGCAGTTCATGGGGTCGCAGAGTTGGACACGACTGAGCGACTGAACTGAACTGAAGTTTTATATATTTAATCTTTACCTCAGCACTACAAGGAAGTTGTCATTGTTCCCAGTTTTACAGATAGTTTGTTCAGGTAGTTTGAGACAGAGTTAATTTCTAAACAGTAAAGTATCTTCTCAGCTATACACATTTTGTATGCTAATATATATATATATACAGTATATCTTATGTATGCTAACCAGTGAAGAAACAAGGACTTTACATATGTGTAAAAACATGTATATCTTATGTATGCTAACCAGTGAAGAAACTAGGACTTTATGAACTGCTGTTTGCAGTTCATAAAGAAGTACTCAGTCAGAAAAGATGGGGAAAACGTACCTCATCTGGGGTGATATGGCTTTAGCAGTTACAGTATCAGACTTGGCATTCCGAATCCTTCATGGTTGTCTTTCGCACCACTTGGCTTGCAGGATCTTAGGTCCCTGACTAGGGATTGAACTTGGGCCTATGACAGGGACAGAGCGAAGGCCTAACCACTGGACCACCAGGGGATTCCCTTGTAGTTGTCTTTTGAAACATCAAGCCACCCAGCCTTAGGTTATCTTTCTTGATTTTTCCATTTTCTTTTTTTCCCTTCTTTTTTGGGTGGGAGGAGGTAGGATAATATACATAACATGTACCATGGAAAAGAAGGAGATCCTTGCACTTTGAAAAGAAGGAGATCCTTCCACTTTGAAAAGAAGGAAATCCAGATTTAAATCTAGGATCTTAACTAGCTTAATGGCTGTGTGACCTTGGGCAAATGATCTCTAGTGTTTTAATCTGCCAAATTCAGACTGAAATTGAAGAAAGTGGAGAAAACCACTAGACCATTCAGGTGTGACCTAAATCAAATCCCTTATGACTATACAGTGGAAGTGAGAAATAGATTTAAGGCACTAGTTCTGATAGACAGAGTGCCTGATGAACTATGGATGGAGGTTCGTGACGTTGTACAGGAGACAGTAATCAGGACCATCCCCAAGAAAAATGCAAAAAAGCAAATGGCTGTCTGAGGAGGCCTTACATATAGCTGTGAAAAGAGAAGCAAAAGAGAAAAGGAGATACACCCATTTGAATGCAGAGTTCCAGAGAATAGCAGGGAGACATAAGAAAGCCTTCCTCAGCTATCAATGCAAAGAAATAGAGAGAAACAATAGAATGGGAAAGACTAGAGTTCTCTTCAAGAAAATTAGAGATACCAAGGGAACATTTCATGCAAAGATGGGCTCGATAAAGGACAGAAATGGTATGGACCTAACAGAAGCAGAAGATATTAAGAAGAGGTGGCAAGAATACACAGAAGAACTGTACAGAAAAGATCTTCATGACCCAGATAATCATGATGGTGTGATCACTCACCTAGAGCCAGACATCTTGGAATGTGAAGTCAAGTGGGCCTTAGAAAACATCACTACAAAAAACCTAGTGGAGGTGATGGAATTCCCGTTGAGCTGTTTCATATCCTGGAAGATGATGCTGTGAAAGTGCTGCACTCAATATGCCATCAAATATGGAAAACTCAGCAGTGGCCACAGGACTGGAAAAAGTCAGTTTTCATTCCAATCCCAAAGAAAGGCAATGCCAAAGACTGCTCAAACTACTGCACAATTGCACTCATCTCACACAATAGTAAAGTAATGCTTAAAATTCGCCAAGCCAAGCTTCAGCAATACATGAACTGTGAACTCCCTGATGTTCAAGCTGGTTTTAGAACAGGCAGAGGAACCAGCGATCAAATTGCCAACATCCGCTGGATCATGGAAAAAGCAAGAGAGTTCCAGAAAAACATCTATTTCTGCTTTATTGACTATGCCAAAGCCTTTGACTGTGTGGATCACAATAAACTGTGGAAAATTCTGAAAGAGATGGGAATACCAGACCACCTAACCTGCCTCTTGAGAAATCTGTATGCAGGTCAGGAAGCAACAGTTAGAACTGGACATGGAACAACAGACTGGTTCCAAATAGGAAAAGGAGTACGTCAAGGCTGTATATTGTCTCCCTGCTTATTTAACTTATATGCAGAGTACATCATGAGAAACGCTGGACTGGAAGAAACACAAGCTGGAATCAAGATTGCCGGGAGAAATATCAATAACCTCAGATATGCTGATGACACCACCCTTATGGCAGAAAGTGAGGAGGAGCTAAAAAGCCTCTTGATGAAAGTGAAGGAGGAGAGNAACCAGAGATCAAATTGCCAGCATCTGCTGGATCATGGAAAAAGCAAGAGAGTTCCAGAAAAACATCTATTTCTGCTTTATTGACTACGCCAAAGCCTCTGACTGTGTGGATCACAATAAACTGTGGAAGATTCTGAAAGAGATGAGAATACCAGACCACCCGACCTGCCTCTTGAGAAACCTGTATGCAGATCAAGAAGCAACAATTAGAACTGGACATGGAACAACAGACTGGTTCCAAATAGGAAAAGGGGTACGTCAAGGCTGTATATTGTCACCCTGCTTATCTAACTTATATGCAAGGTACATGAGAAACGCTGGGCTGAAAGAAGCACAAGCTGGAATCAAGATTGCCGGGAGAAATATCAATAACCTCAGATATGCTGATGACACCACCCTTATGGCAGAAAGTGAAGAGGAACTAAAAAGCCTCTTGATGAAAGTGAAAGAGTAGAGTGAAAAAGTTGGCTTCAAGCTCAACATTCAGAAAACGAAGATCATGGCATCTGGTCTGATCATTTCATGGGAAATAGTTGGGGAAACAGTGGAAGCCGTGTCAGACTTTATTTTTGGGGGCTGCAAAATCACTGCAGATGGTGACCGCAGCCATGAAATTAAAAGACACTTACTCCTTGGAAGAAAAGTTATGGCCAACCTAGAATACCATATTCAAAAGCAGAGACATTTCTTTGCCGACAAATGTCCATCTAGTCAAAGCTATGGTTTTTCCCATGGTCATGTATGGATGTAAGAGTTGGACTGTGAAGAAAGCTAAGCACTGAAGAACTGATGCTTTTGAACTATGGTGTTGGAGAAGACTCTTGAGAGTCCCTTGGACTGCAAGGAGATCCAACCAGTCCATTCTAAAGGGTATCAGTCCTGGGTGTTCTTTGGAAGGACAGATGCTGAAGCTGAAACTCCAATACTTTGGCCACCTCAGGCGAGGAGTTGACTCATTGGAAAAGACTCTGATGCTGGGAGGAATTGGGGGCAGGAGGAGAAGGGGAGGACAGAGGATGAGATGGCTGGATGGCATCACCAACTCGATGGACATGAGTTTGGCTGAACTCCGGGAGTTGGTGATGGACAGGGAGGCCTGGCGTGCTACAATTCATGGGGTCGCAAAGAGTCAGACATGACTGAGCAACTGAACTGAACTGAACTGATGATGACCTACAAGACCTTTTAGAATTATACCAAAAAAAGATGTCCTTTTCATCACAGGAGAGTGGAATGCAAAAAGAGGAAGTCAACAGATATCTGGAATAACAGGCAAATTTGGCCTTGGAGTACAAAATGAAGCAGGACAAAGGCTAACAGAGTTTTGGCAAGAGAACAAACTGGTCACAGCAAACCCCCTCTTCCAACAACACAAAAGAAGACTCTATACATGGACATCACCAGATGGCCAATCAGATTGATTATATTCTTTGCAGTCAAAGATGGAGAAGCTCTACACAGTCCTCTAAAGCAAGACCAGGGGCTGACTGTGGCTCAGATCAAGAACTCCTTATTGCAAAATTCAGACTTAAATTTAAGAAAGTAAGGAAAACCACTAGACCATTCAGTTATTGGCTAAATCAAATCCTTTACAATTACACAGTAGAAGTGACAAATAGATTCAAGGGATTAGATCTGATAGACTACCTGAAGAATTATGGAGAGAGGTTCATGCCATTGTACAGGAGGCAGTGATCAGGACCATCCCCAAGAAAAAGAAAAAGGCAAAATGGTTGTCCAAGGAGGCCTTACAAATAGCTGAGAAAAAGAGAGAAGCTAAAGGCAAAGAGAAAAGGAAAGATATACCCATCTGAATGCAGAGTTTCAAAGAATAACAAGGAGAGATAAGAAAGCCTTCCTAAGTGATCAAAGCAAAAAAGCAGAGGAAAAGAATAGAATGGGAACGTCTAGAGATCTCTTCAAGAAAATTAGAGATACCAAGAGAACATTTCATGCAAAGATGGGCAAAATAACGGACAGAAATGGTATGGACCAACAGAAGCAGAAGATATTAAGAAAAGGTAGCGAGATTACAAGGAAAAACTATACCCAAAAAAGGATCATAAGGACCCAGATAACCACCATGGTGTGGTCACTCACCTGGAACCAGACATCCTGGAGTCTGAAGTCAAGTGGGAAGCATCACTACAAACACAGCTAGTGGAGATGATGGAATTTCAGCTGAGCTATTTCAAAACCTAAAAGACGATGCTGTAAAAGTGCTGCACTCAATATGCCGGCAAATTTGGAAAACTCAGCAAAGGTCACAGGACTTGAAAATTTCAATTTTCATTCCATTTCCGAAGAAAGACAATGTCAAAAAATGTTCAAACTACCACAAAATTGCCCCCATCTCATATGCTGGCAAAGTAATGCTCAAAATCTACAAGCTAGGCTTCAACAGTATGTGAACCAAGAACTTCCAGATGTTCAAGCTGGATTTAGAAAAGGCAGAGAAACCAGAGATCAAATTGCCAACATCTGTTGGATCATAGAAAAAGCAAGAGAGCTCCAGAAAAAACATCTACTTCCACTTCATTGACTATGCTAAACTTTTGACTGTGTTGATCACAACAAACTGTGGAAAATTCTTCAAGAGTGGGAATACCAGACCACCTGACCTGCCTCCTGAAAAACCTGTATGCAGGTCAAGAAGCAACAGTTAGGACTGAACATGGAACAATGGACCAGTTCCAAATTGTGAAAGGAGTACGTCAATGTTGTATATTGTCACCCTGCTTATTTAACTTATATGCAGAGTACATCATACAAATTGCTGGGCTGGATGAAGCACAAGCCAGAGTCCAGATTTCCAGGAGAAATATCAGTAACCTCAGATATGCAGATGACACCACCCTTATGGCAGAAAGCAAAGAGGAACTGAGGAGCCTCTTGGTGAAAGTGAAAGAAGAGAGTGAAAAAAATCTGGCTTAAAACTCTACATTCAAAAAAAGAAGATCATGGCAGCCCCTGGTCCCATCAATTCATGGCAAATAGATGGGGAAACAATGAGAAACTTTATTTTCTTAGGCTCCAAAATTACTACATATGGTGACTGCAGCCATGAAATTAAAAGACACTTGCTCCTTGGAAGAAAAGCTTTGACCAATCTAGATAGCATATTAAAAAGCAGAGATATTACTTTGCCTACAAAGGTCCATCTAGTCAAACCTATGATTTTTCCAGTAGTCATGTATGGATGTGAGAGTTGGACTGTGAAGAAAGCTGAGCACTGAAGAACTGATGCTTTTGAACTGTGGTGTTGGAGAAGACTCTTGAGAGTCCCTAGGACTGAAAAGAGATCCAACCTGTCTATCTAAAGGAAATCAATCCTGATTATTCATTGGAAGGACTGATGCTGAAATGGAAGCTCCAGTACTTTGGCCACCTAATGCAAAGAACTGACTCACTGGAAAAGATCCTGATGCTGGGCAAGATTGAAGGCAGGAGGAGAAGGTGACAATAGAGGGTGAGATGATTGTATGGCAACACCAACTCGATGGACATGAGTTTGATCTAACTTGGGAGTTGGTGATGGGCAGAGAGGCCTGGTGTGCTGCAGTCCATGGGCTTGCAAAGAGTCAGACAAGCTGAGCAATGAACTGAACAGAAGTGAGTCATTTCTAAAAAAATTGAAGTGCAGTGGATTTACTGTATTCTGTTAGTTTCGGGTATACAGCTAAGCGATTCAGTTGTTTTTCAGATTATATTCCATTATAGGTTATAACAAGGTATTGAATATCATTCCCTGTGCTATACAATAAATCCTTGATTCTTATCTATTTTATGTACAAAACCTCCATATTGTTTTCCATAGTGCTTGCACTAATATATGTTCCCTCAATAGAGTAGGACTATATTCTTTTCTCCACATCTTTTCCAGCATTTATTTTTGTAGACTTATTGATGATAAACATTCGAACCCCTGTAAGATGATATCTCATTGTGATTTTAATTGTATTTCTCTAATAATTACTGACATTGAGCTTCATTTCATGTGTCTGTTGGCTATCTCTATGTCTTTGGAAAATTTTCTACTTAGGCTTCTTGCTCACTTTTTGATTGGGTTGTTTGGTGGTGGTTTGTTTTTTTTTTTCTATATTGATTATGAGCTGTTTATATTTTTTTATATTATGTTTTGGCAAGAGAACAAACTGGTCACAGCAAACCCCCTCTTCCAACAACACAAAAGAAGACTCTATACATGGACATCACCAGATGGCCAATCAGATTGATTATATTCTTTGCAGTCAAAGATGGAGAAGCTCTACACAGTCCTCTAAAGCAAGACCAGGGGCTGACTGTGGCTCAGATCAAGAACTCCTTATTGCAAAATTCAGACTTAAATTTAAGAAAGTAAGGAAAACCACTAGACCATTCAGTTATTGGCTAAATCAAATCCTTTACAATTACACAGTAGAAGTGACAAATAGATTCAAGGGATTAGATCTGATAGACTACCTGAAGAATTATGGAGAGAGGTTCATGCCATTGTACAGGAGGCAGTGATCAGGACCATCCCCAAGAAAAAGAAAAAGGCAAAATGGTTGTCCAAGGAGGCCTTACAAATAGCTGAGAAAAAGAGAGAAGCTAAAGGCAAAGAGAAAAGGAAAGATATACCCATCTGAATGCAGAGTTCCAAAGAATAACAAGGAGAGATAAGAAAGCCTTCCTAAGTGATCAAAGCAAAAAAGCAGAGGAAAAGAATAGAATGGGAACGTCTAGAGATCTCTTCAAGAAAATTAGAGATACCAAGAGAACATTTCATGCAAAGATGGGCAAAATAACGGACAGAAATGGTATGGACCAACAGAAGCAGAAGATATTAAGAAAAGGTAGCGAGATTACAAGGAAAAACTATACCCAAAAAAGGATCATAAGGACCCAGATAACCACCATGGTGTGGTCACTCACCTGGAACCAGACATCCTGGAGTCTGAAGTCAAGTGGGAAGCATCACTACAAACACAGCTAGTGGAGATGATGGAATTTCAGCTGAGCTATTTCAAAACCTAAAAGACGATGCTGTAAAAGTGCTGCACTCAATATGCCGGCAAATTTGGAAAACTCAGCAAAGGTCACAGGACTTGAAAATTTCAATTTTCATTCCATTTCCGAAGAAAGACAATGTCAAAAAATGTTCAAACTACCACAAAATTGCCCCCATCTCATATGCTGGCAAAGTAATGCTCAAAATCTACAAGCTAGGCTTCAACAGTATGTGAACCAAGAACTTCCAGATGTTCAAGCTGGATTTAGAAAAGGCAGAGAAACCAGAGATCAAATTGCCAACATCTGTTGGATCATAGAAAAAGCAAGACAGCTCCAGAAAAAACATCTACTTCCACTTCATTGACTATGCTAAACTTTTGACTGTGTTGATCACAACAAACTGTGGAAAATTCTTCAAGAGTGGGAATACCAGACCACCTGACCTGCCTCCTGAAAAACCTGTATGCAGGTCAAGAAGCAACAGTTAGGACTGAACATGGAACAATGGACCAGTTCCAAATTGTGAAAGGAGTACGTCAATGTTGTATATTGTCACCCTGCTTATTTAACTTATATGCAGAGTACATCATACAAATTGCTGGGCTGGATGAAGCACAAGCCAGAGTCCAGATTTCCAGGAGAAATATCAGTAACCTCAGATATGCAGATGACACCACCCTTATGGCAGAAAGCAAAGAGGAACTGAGGAGCCTCTTGGTGAAAGTGAAAGAAGAGAGTGAAAAAAATCTGGCTTAAAACTCTACATTCAAAAAAAGAAGATCATGGCAGCCCCTGGTCCCATCAATTCATGGCAAATAGATGGGGAAACAATGAGAAACTTTATTTTCTTAGGCTCCAAAATTACTACATATGGTGACTGCAGCCATGAAATTAAAAGACACTTGCTCCTTGGAAGAAAAGCTTTGACCAATCTAGATAGCATATTAAAAAGCAGAGATATTACTTTGCCTACAAAGGTCCATCTAGTCAAAGCTATGATTTTTCCAGTAGTCATGTATGGATGTGAGAGTTGGACTGTGAAGAAAGCTGAGCACTGAAGAACTGATGCTTTTGAACTGTGGTATTGGAGAAGACTCTTGAGAGTCCCTAGGACTGAAAAGAGATCCAACCTGTCTATCTAAAGGAAATCAATCCTGATTATTCATTGGAAGGACTGATGCTGAAATGGAAGCTCCAGTACTTTGGCCACCTAATGCAAAGAACTGACTCACTGGAAAAGATCCTGATGCTGGGCAAGATTGAAGGCAGGAGGAGAAGGTGACAATAGAGGGTGAGATGATTGTATGGCAACACCAACTCGATGGACATGAGTTTGATCTAACTTGGGAGTTGGTGATGGGCAGAGAGGCCTGGTGTGCTGCAGTCCATGGGCTTGCAAAGAGTCAGACAAGCTGAGCAATGAACTGAACAGAAGTGAGTCATTTCTAAAAAAATTGAAGTGCAGTGGATTTACTGTATTCTGTTAGTTTCGGGTATACAGCTAAGCGATTCAGTTGTTTTTCAGATTATATTCCATTATAGGTTATAACAAGGTATTGAATATCATTCCCTGTGCTATACAATAAATCCTTGATGCTTATCTATTTTATGTACAAAACCTCCATATTGTTTTCCATAGTGCTTGCACTAATATATGTTCCCTCAACAGAGTAGGACTATATTCTTTTCTCCACATCTTTTCCAGCATTTATTTTTGTAGACTTATTGATGATAAACATTCGAACCCCTGTAAGATGATATCTCATTGTGATTTTAATTGTATTTCTCTAATAATTACTGACATTGAGCTTCATTTCATGTGTCTGTTGGCTATCTGTATGTCTTTGGAAAATTTTCTACTTAGGCTTCTTGCTCACTTTTTGATTGGGTTGTTTGGTGGTGGTTTTTTTTTTTTCTATATTGATTATGAGCTGTTTATATTTTTTTATATTAACTTCTTGTCATTCACATAATTTGAAAATATTTTCTCCCATTCTGTAGGTTATTTTTCTTTTGTTGATTTCTTTTGCTGTGAAAAAGTTTCTAAATTTGATTAGGTCCCATTTATTTTTGCTTTAATTTGTTTTGCTTTGGGAGCCTATCTAAGAAAATATTGCTAGAATTATGTCAGAGAATGTTTTGCCTATGTCCTCTTCTAGAAGTTTTATGGGGTAATGTCTTATATTTAGGACTTTAAACTATTTTGTGCTTATTTTTGTGCATGTAATAAGAGAGAGTTATGATTTCATTGATTTATATGTAGCTATCCAGTTTTCTCAATACCACTATGGAATGGACTTTTTTCCATTGTGTATTCTTGCCTCCTTTGTCAAAGATTAATTGGCCATGAGTGCACGGGTTTATTTCTGTCTCTATGTTCTGTTCCGTTGATCTATATGTCTATTTTTTGTGTGTGTCAGTATCATGCAGTTTTGATTCATGGAGCTTTGTAATATAGTCTAAAGTCTCGACCTGTTATGCCTCCAATTCTGTTCTTTTTCCTCAGGACTGCTTTGACAATTCTGTTCCTTTTATGATTCTATATAAATTTCAGCATTATTTATTCTCTTTCTGTGAAAAATATCTGAGGTATTTTGATAGGGATTGCATTAAATATGCAGATTGCTTTGCACAATATGGCCATTTTAATAATATTAATTCTTACAATCCAAGAGCATGGGATATCTTCCCATTCCTTTGAATTATATTCATTTATCATTATCAGTGTCTTATAGTTTTCACTGTATAGGTCTTTCACCTTTTTGGTTAAGTTTATTCCTGTGTTTTTTGTTTTATTTTGTTTTGCTTTCTGGGCATAATGTTAAATAGGATTTTTTTTTTACTTTTTCTTTCTGATATTTTGTTATTAGTGTAAACAATGCAACAGAGACGTCTGTATATTAATCAAGTAACTGCTATCTTGCTAAATTCATTAGTTCTAATACTTAATGTGTGGAGACTTTAGGGTTCTCTATATAAAGTACCATGTCATCTTCAAACAGTGACATTTTTACCTCTTCTCTTGTAATTTGTATACCTCCTATTTCTTTTTCTTATCTGATTGCTGTGGCTAAGACTTCCAATACTATGTTGAATAGAGATGGTTAAGTGGGCATCCTTGTCTTGTTCCTAAATTTAGCAGGAAGGCTTTCAGCTTTTAACTGTTGATTATTATGCTGGCTACAGGTTTGCCATAAATGGCTTTTATTGAATTGAGATATATTCCCTCTATAGCCACACTTTAGTGAGAGGTTTTATGATGAATGGGTGTTGGATTTTGTCCAGTCTTTTTTTTTTAACAACCTTTGAGATAATCTTGTGGTTTATATCTTGCCTTTTGTTAATGTGGTGTAGCACATTGATAGATTTGCTTATACCAAACCATTCATGTGTCCCTGAAATGAATCCAAACTGATCATGGTATGTGAGCTTTTTACATATTGTTGGACTTGGTTTGCTAATATTTTGTTTAGGATTTTTGCATCTCTATTAATCAAGGATATTACCCTGTAAAATTTGTTTTTTGTATTGTTTTTGTCCAGTTTTGGTATCAGGGCAACAGTAGTTTCACTGAGTGACATGGTTTCTCCTCTTCAATTTTTTGGAATACTTGAAAAAGGAAATATAAGTTTATCTTTTTACATTTGATACAGTTCCACAGTGAAGCTGTTAAGTCCCATACTTTTGTTTGTAGGGAGTTTTTATTAATAAATTACAGATTCTATTTCACTGATACTGATCAGTCTGTTCAAATTATCTATTATTTTTTTCTTTTTTAATTATTTTTTATTGAAGGCTAATTACTTTACAATATTTTATTGGTTTTGCCATACTTCAACATGAATTAACCATGGGTGTACACATGTTCCCAATCCTGAACCCCCTCCCACTTCCTTCCCCATATCATCCCTCTGGGTCATCCCAGTGCACCAGCCCCAAGCATCCTGTATCATGCATTGAACCTAGACTGGCAATTCATTTCTTATATGATATTATACATGTTTCAATGCCATTCTCCCTAATCATCCCACCCTCTCCCTCTCCCACAGAGTCCAAAAGACTACTGTTCTATACATATGTGTCTCTTTGCTGTCTCGCATCCAGGGTTATCGTTACCATCATTCTAAATTCCATATATATGCATTAGTATACTGTATTGGTGTTTTTCTTTCTGGCTTACTTCACTCTGTATAATAGACTCCAGTTTCATCCACCTCATTAGAACTGATTCAAATGCATTCTTTTTAATGGCTGAGTAATACTGCATTGTGTATATGTACCACAGCTTTCTTATCCATTCATCTGCTGATGGACATCTAGGTTGTTTCCATGTCCTGGCTATTATAAACAGTGCTGCGATGAACATTTGGGTACACATGTCTCTTTCAATTCTGGTTTCCTCAGTGTGTATGCCCAGCAGTGGGATTGCTGGGTCATAAGGCAGTTCTATTTGCAATTTCTTAAGGAATCTCCACACTGTTCTCCATAGTGGCTGTACTAGTTTGCATTCCCACCAACAGTGTAAAAGGGTTCCCTTTTCTCCACACCCTCTCCAGCATTTATTGCTTGCAGACTTTTGGATCGCAGCCATTCTGACTGGTGTGAAGTGGTATCTCATTGTGGTCTTGATTTGCATTTCTCTGATAATGAGTGACGTTGAGCATCTTTTCATGTGTTTGTTAGCCATCCGTATGTCTTCTTTGGAGAAATGTCTATTTAGTTCTTTGGCCCATTTTTTGATTGGGTCGTTTATTTTTCTGGAATTGAGCTGTATAAGTTGCTTGTATATTTTTGAGATTAGTTGTTTGTCAGTTGCTTCATTTGCTATTATTTTCTCCCATTCAGAGGGTTGTCTTTTCACCTTGCTTATAGTTTCCTTTGTTGTGCAGAAGCTTTTAATTTTAATTAGATCCCATTTGTTTATATTTGCTTTTATTTCCAGTATTCTGGGAGGCGGATCATTGAGGATCCTGCTGTGATTTATGTCGGAGAGTGTTTTGCCTATGTTCTCCTCTAGGAGTTTTATAGTTTCTGGTCTTACATTTAGATCTTTAATCCATTTTGAGTTTATTTTTGTGTGTGGTGTTAGAAAGTGATCTAGTTTCATTCTTTTACAAGTGGTTGACCAGTTTTCCCAGCACCACTTGTTAAAGAGATTGTCTTTACTCCATTGTATATTCTTGCCTCCTTTGTCAAAGATAAGGTGTCCATATGTGTGTGGATTTATCTCTGGGCTTTCTATTTTGTTCCATTGATCTATATTTCTGTCTTTGTGCCAGTACCACACTGTCTTGATGACTGTGGCTTTGTAGTAGAGCCTGAAGTCAGGTAAGTTGATTCCTCCAGTTCCATTCTTCTTTCTCAAAATTGCTTTGGCTATTCGAGGTTTTTTGTATTTCCATACAAATCTTGAAATTATTTGTTCTAGTTCTGTGAAAAATACCGCTGGTAGCTTGATAGGGATTGCATTGAATCTGTAGATTGCTTTGGGTAATATATTCATTTTCACTATATTGATTCTTCCAATCCATGAACATGGTATATTTCTCCATCTATTAGTGTCCTCTTTGATTTCTTTCATCAGTGTTTTATAGTTTTCTATATATAAGTCTTTAGTTTCTTTAGGTAGATATATTCCTAAGTATTTTATTCTTTTCGTTGCAATGGTGAATGGAATTGTTTCCTTAATTTCGTTTTCTACTTTCTCATTATTAGTGTATAGGAATGCAAGGGATTTCTGTGTGTTGATTTTATATCCTGCAACTTTACTATATTCATTGATTAGCTCTAGTAATTTTCTGGTGGAGTCTTTAGGGTTTTCTATGTAGAGGATCATGTCATCTGCAAACAGTGAGAGTTTTACTTCTTCTTTTCCAATTTGGATTCCTTTTATTTCTTTTTCTGCTCTGATTGCTGTGGCCAAAACTTCCAGAACTATGTTGAATAGTAGCGGTGAAAGTGGACATCCTTGTCTTGTTCCTGACTTTAGGGGAAATGCTTTCAATTTTTCACCATTGAGGATAATGTTTGCTGTGGGTTTGTCATATATAGCTTTTATTATGTTGAGGTATGTTCCTTCTATTCCTGCTTTCTGGAGAGTTTTTATCATAAATGGATGTTGAATTTTATCAAAGGCCTTCTCTGCATCTATTGAGATAATCATATGGCATTTATTTTTCAATTTGTTAATGTGGTGAATTACATTGATTGATTTGCGAATATTGAAGAATCCTTGCATTCCTGGGATAAAGCCTACTTGGTCATGGTGTATGATCTTTTTAATGTGTTGTTGGATTCTGATTGCTAGAATTTTGTTGAGGATTTTTGCATCTATGTTCATCAGTGATATTGGCCTGTAGTTTTCTTTTTTTGTGGCATCTTTGTCAGGTTTTGGTATTAGGGTGATGGTGGCCTCATAGAATGAGTTTGGAAGTTTACCTTCCTCTGCAATTTTCTGGAAGAGTTTGAGTAGGATAGGTGTTAGCTCTTCTCGAAATTTTTGGTAGAATTCAGCTGTGAAGCCGTCTGGACCTGGGCTTTTGTTTGCTGGAAGATTTCTGATTACAGTTTCAATTTCCGTGCTTGTGATGGGTCTGTTAAGATTTTCTATTTCTTCCTGGTTCAGTTTTGGAAAGTTGTATTTTTCTAAGAATTTGTCCATTTCTTCCACGTTGTCCAATTTATTGGCATATAATTGCTGATAGTAGTCTCTTATGATTCTTTGTATTTCTGTGTTGTCTGTTGTGATCTCTCCATTTTCATTTCTGATTTTATTGATTTGATTTTTCTCCCTTTGTTTCTTGATGAGTCTGGCTAATGGTTTGTCAATTTTATTTATCTTTTCAAAAAACCAGCTTTTGGCTTTGTTGATTTTTGCTATGGTCTCTTTTGTTTCTTTTGCATTTATTTCTGCCCTAATTTTTAAGATTTCTTTCCTTCTACTAACTCTGGGGTTCTCCATTTCTTCCTTTTCTAGTTGCTTTAGGTGTAGAGTTAGGTTATTTATTTGACTTTTTTCTTGTTTCTTGAGGTGTGCCTGTATTGTTATGAACTTTTCCCTTAGCACTGTTTTTACAGTGTCCCACAGGTTTTGGGTTGTTGTGTTTTCATTTTCATTCATTTCTATGCATATTTTGATTTCTTTTTTGATTCCTTCTGTGATTTGTTGGTTATTCAGAAGCATGTTGTTCAGCCTCCACATGTTGGAATTTTTAATAGTTTTTCTCCTGGAAAATTATCTATTAATATTTCTTTTTGACTCAATTTTGGCAGCCTGCAAGTTTCTAGAAATTTGTCCATTTTTTCTAGGTAATCCTGTTGACATATAACTATTCATAGAATTGTCGCATTCTTTTGTGTATTACTGTGGCATCAGTTTTTTTTTTTTTCCTCTCTCTCTCTTTCTTTTTTTTTTTTTTGTTGTTATTGCTTTTTCTTTGGGGGGGTCCCCTCTTTTTTATTCTTGGTGAACCTGGCTAAAGGCTTATTGATTTTATTTATCTTTTCAATAATCAGTTCTTGTTTTTATTGATCTTTTCTATTGTTTTTTTCATTTCTGTGTTATTTATTTTCTCTCTGATCTTTATTATTTCCTTCCTTCTGCTGACTGGGTTTTGTTTGTTCTTTTTCTAATTCTTTTAGATGGCAAGTTAGGCTGTTTATTTGAGATTTTTCTTGTGTCTTCAGGAAGGCCTGTCACTATGAACTTCCTTCTTAGAATTGCTTTAGCTGTATCCCATAGATTTTGTTAAGCTGTGTTTTCATTTCCACTTTCTTGAGCGATTTTCTGATTTCTTCTTTGATTGGGGGGGTCCCCTCTTTTTTATTCTTGGTGAACCTGGCTAAAGGCTTATTGATTTTATTTATCTTTTCAATAATCAGTTCTTGTTTTTATTGATCTTTTCTATTGTTTTTTTCATTTCTGTGTTATTTATTTTCTCTCTGATCTTTATTATTTCCTTCCTTCTGCTGACTGGGTTTTGTTTGTTCTTTTTCTAATTCTTTTAGATGGCAAGTTAGGCTGTTTATTTGAGATTTTTCTTGTGTCTTCAGGAAGGCCTGTCACTATGAACTTCCTTCTTAGAATTGCTTTAGCTGTATCCCATAGATTTTGTTAAGCTGTGTTTTCATTTCCACTTTCTTGAGCGATTTTCTGATTTCTTCTTTGATTTCATCATTGATGTTTACTTTCCATGGTTTGGTCTGATCCCATTTTTATTTCTGTGTTTAATTTCTAGCTTTATACCAATACTGTCAGAAAAAAAAATGCTTGAAATAATTTCTATCCTTTTAAATTTGTTTTGTGAACTAGTATGTGCTCTATCCTAGAGAATGTTCCTTGCATTTTTGAAAAGAATCTGTATTCTGATTTTTTTGATATAGTATCATACAGATATAAATTCAGTCCAACTGGTCATTAGGATCTCTGTTGCCTATGATCTCTCCACTGGTGTCAGTAAGGTGTTAAATTTTACTATTATTGTATTATGATCAATTTATTCCTTTATCCGTGTTAGTATTTGTTTTATATAGTTAGGTGCTTCTATATTGGATGCATATATGTTAATGAGTGTAATATCCCCTTCTTGTATTGATCCCTTTATCATTAGATAATGCCTTTTTTTGTCTTTTTTTATAGCCTTTGTTTTAAAGTCTATTTTGTCTGATGTGAGTATTTGCTACAGCCACTCTCTTGTCATTTCTATTTGCATGAAATATCTTTTCCATCCCCCCCGCTTTCAGTTTGTCTTTTACCCTGATGTGAATCTCTTATAGGCAGGTGTTTTGCTGAAAATTTTGCTTTCATTTTAGGTTTGAAGGAATTGTTCACAAAAGAAACCACTAATTACACACAAAGAAAAAATTTCAATGTTTAATAGGGGATTATTTGACTTAATTTCAACATACAGCCATTAAAAGAAACAATAGAAGTTAACAGTATATACATCACCAAATTGGGCTGACAACCTACATCCAGAACTGAACAGTCCTAGGAAGCCCTGAATGGCAGCAATCTGGAGTCCCAGTTGGGGAAGGGTCCTGGGCAGTGTGTCCATTCTATGAGTGATACTTCAAACCTCAGCTTTGGAGACTCCTACTTATAATCCCCAGAGAAGGCAATGGCACCCGACTCCAGTACTCTTGCCTGGAAAATCCCATGGACGGAGGAGCCTGGTAGGCTGCAGTCCATGGGGTCACTGAGGGTCGGACACGACTGAGTGACTTCACTTTCACTTTTCACTTTCATGCATTGGAGAAGGAAATGGCAACCCACTCCAGTGTTCTTTCCTGGAGAATCCCAGGGACGAGGTAGTCTGGTGGGCTGCCCTCCATGGGGTCGCACAGAGTCAGACACAACTGAAGTGATTTAGCAGTTTATAATCCCAGGCTGCAAACTGATATTATCATCAGATTGCATACAAAAATGCAACTCTGTTTTTGTTTTATTTTAGTTTGTTTTTTTTTTTTAACTTTAACAATGTTATTTGTTTCACCTTGTGAGTCATAAGACTTCTTAGACCTCAGGAGCCTAACTAGGCCTCCAGGGACTCAAGAAAAGTATACGATTTTATCTAAAGTGTCACTTGATTTAACAACTGGTGTGTTTTGTAGGTAAGCACATGGTCTGGGCAGTGTTCAGGCAGATCAAAAGCAGCTGAAAGGCCTGCTCTCCTACCTCTGAAGCCTGAAGAAGACTACTTCCTGAACAGGACTACTACTTTCCTTGACAGTAACATATCATAGGTTCTTGTTTTATTATGTAATCTGTCACTTTGTGTCTTTTTATTGGAGAATTTAGTCAATTGACATTTAAAGCAGTTACTGATAGGTATGTACTTATTGCCATTTAAATCTTTATTTTCCAAATGTCTTTGTAGTTCTCTTTTGTTCATCTCTTCTTGTTATTATTTTCCCTTTTGTGTTTTGATAATTTTCTTTGCAGTATGCATGAGTTCTTTCCTCTTTGCTTTTTGTGGAATCTCTTGTATGTTTTAAATTTGTGCTTATCATGGAGTTCAAGTATGCTGACCCATAACTGTATTACTTTTTTAAACTGATAGTCATTCAAGTTAAAATATAGTCTAAATTAATTTAAAATATAGTTTAAATGATTTATGTATTTATACTCCCTTCTCCTATATTTTGTGATTTTGATATCCTATTTTAAAACTTTGTGCTTATCCTTTTACTATTAATTATAGTAAAAATCACTTTTTACCATTTTTAAAATTGCTTTTTAATCTGTTTTCTGGCTCATTAAAGTGATAGTCAATCTATTGACAGGTGTCAGCCAAAGAATATATTCACAACCTGAAAGTAGAGAGTTATTATATTTGGTAAGAATAAGAGTCCTAAACATTAGGACTCTGAGCCCAGGAAACAGCATCGCAGTAGCTCTGAGAAAACTGCTCCAAGGAAGTCAGAGGGAAAATCAGGCTATATACAAGTTTGCAACAAAGGTGTGTCCAGTATTTTTGGTGTGAGGGCTGGTTTTGATATGGATGCTGTGCAGAGTATGCTGGCTGTTATCTCCTTGATAGGGTGTATGGTTTGTGTTAGAGGATTTAAATCCTGGGCAGGAATGAAGCAGGGCTTCCTCTTTGATCTGTTGTTATTGCAACCTATTGTGGCAAGGTTTGCCCCCAGTTTTTGGAGTTTTTGCCCCCTGAGACACAGATTCTATCNAAGTCTCCTGCATTGGCAGACAGGTTCTTGACTACTAGAGAGAAGCCACCTGGGAAGCCCCAACCCAATACTACAGAATCGCAACATGTGAAGACTCTGTAGATGAGGAAACTGGGACCAGAATTAACGGGATTTGCTGAGTCTAGTGGCAAGTGAGTGGCAGAGCCTGGGTGAGAGCCTAGGTCTCAGCCGAGGGCCTCTCCCACTGCAGGGACAAAGGCCACTGTTCCTTCTGCCCAGCCCCCCAAACCTGGTCCCTTGGGGGAGAGGGAGGGGCCGGAGAAAGCCAGTGCGAAGCCGCAGCACCCTCAGCCCCCCCAAACAGGAAGACTCGGTTGCAAGCCAGGAGGCCAGAGGTGAGGTGAGGCAGGAAATTGAGTGGCTCTATATCAACCACATGTGCCACGCCACCTGGAGACTGTGAGCAAGAAGCCAGTGCAGAGATGGGGAGCAGCTGCCAAATGTGGGCAGCAGGCAGGTCCATGTCCCCAGGACCTCGGGGGGCCCCATCCCATGCTTCAGAGAGCTCTCTGCCCTCAGGAAGACTGTCCTCAAGTGGAACGGTGGGGCTGGGAAAGCTCCAATAGGGGCAGAAATACGTGGTCCCTGGAACAGAACAGTCAGACATTTGTGACAGACAAGTGCTTATGGCCATCTGCATAGCAATCGGATACCTTGGATTTTCAGACCAGTTGGCATTTCAGCCAGCGAATGTTAAGCTCCAGAAGCCATCTTGGGCCATGAAGTGACTTTCGGAGAAAGAGCTGAACCAGTTGTTTACTGCTATGTAACAAATCATCCCCAGGGAAGGCAATGGCACCCCACTCCAGTACTCTTGCCTGGAAAATCCCATGGACGGAGGAGCCTGGTAGGCTGCAGTCCATGGGGTCACTGAGGGTCGGACACGACTGAGTGACTTCACTTTCACTTTTCACTTTCATGCATTGGAGAAGGAAATGGCAACCCACTCCAGTGTTCTTTCCTGGAGAATCCCAGGGACGAGGTAGTCTGGTGGGCTGCCCTCCATGGGGTCGCACAGAGTCAGACACAACTGAAGTGATTTAGCAGTTTATAATCCCAGGCTGCAAACTGATATTATCATCAGATTGCATACAAAAATGCAACTCTGTTTTTGTTTTATTTTAGTTTGTTTTTTTTTTTTAACTTTAACAATGTTATTTGTTTCACCTTGTGAGTCATAAGACTTCTTAGACCTCAGGAGCCTAACTAGGCCTCCAGGGACTCAAGAAAAGTATACGATTTTATATAAAGTGTCACTTGATTTAACAACTGGTGTGTTTTGTAGGTAAGCACATGGTCTGGGCAGTGTTCAGGCAGATCAAAAGCAGCTGAAAGGCCTGCTCTCCTGCTTCTGAAGCCTGAAGAAGACTACTTCCTGAACAGGACTACTACTTTCCTTGACAGTAACATATCATAGGTTCTTGTTTTATTATGTAATCTGTCACTTTGTGTCTTTTTATTGGAGAATTTAGTCAATTGACATTTAAAGCAATTACTGATAGGTATGTACTTATTGCCATTTAAATCTTTATTTTCCAAATGTCTTTGTAGTTCTCTTTTGTTCATCTCTTCTTGTTATTATTTTTCCTTTTGTGTTTTGATAATTTTCTTTGCAGTATGCATGAGTTCTTTCCTTTTTGCTTTTTGTGGAATCTCTTGTATGTTTTAAATTTGTGCTTATCATGGAGTTCAAGTATGCTGACCCACAACTGTATTACTTTTTTAAACTGATAGTCATTCAAGTTAAAATATACTCTAAATTAATTTAAAATATAGTTTAAATGATTTATGTATTTATACTCCCTTCTCCTATATTTTGTGATTTTGATATCCTATTTTAAAACTTTGTGCTTATCCTTTTACTATTAATTATAGTAAAAATCACTTTTTACCATTTTTAAAATTGCTTTTTAATCTGTTTTCTGGCTCATTAAAGTGATAGTCAATCTATTGACAGGTGTCAGCCAAAGAATATATTCACAACCTGAAAGTAGAGAGTTATTATATTTGGTAAGAATAAGAGTCCTAAACATTAGGACTCTGAGCCCAGGAAACAGCATCGCAGTAGCTCTGAGAAAACTGCTCCAAGGAAGTCAGAGGGAAAATCAGGCTATATACAAGTTTGCAACAAAGGTGTGTCCAGTATTTTTGGTGTGAGGGCTGGTTTTGATATGGATGCTGTGCAGAGTATGCTGGCTGTTATCTCCTTGATAGGGTGTATGGTTTGTGTTAGAGGATTTAAATCCTGGGCAGGAATGAAGCAGGGCTTCCTCTTTGATCTGTTGTTATTGCAACCTATTGTGGCAAGGTTTGCCCCCAGTTTTTGGAGTTTTTGCCCCCTGAGACACAGATTCTATCAGCCTCCATTGTATTTGAGTGCAAGACCTGCCGCAACAGATGTGAATACTAAAGCAAATGAAGTCCATGTTAACACAGAGGACCCATCTCCCTCCTGTGTACATACTTGTGATTTCACTCAGAAGCAGCCCCAGTTTGCATCTCTATTCCTCTTGTGTTCATCCCAGATATAGTACAAGGCTATGGTTGGGGGTCAGGGCATTATGACTGCAGGAATTAAGACGGCTGTGCTGTCCCCAGATCTGTTCTGCCTCTCTGGCAGACTTCTGCCAGGATATATCTACTCCAGATCTAATGTAAGCTATGGTGTGAAGAGAGGCGAAAAGCAAAGGAGAAAAAAAATATATATATATAAGCATCTGAATGCAGAGTTCCAAAGAATAGCAAGAAGAGATAAGAAAGCCTTCTTCAGCAATCAATGCAAAGAGATAGAGGAAAACAATAGAATGGGAAAGACTAGAGATCTCTTCAAGAAAATTAGAGATACCAAGGGAACATTTCATGCAAAGATGGGCTCGATAAAGGATAGAAATGGTATGGACCTAACAGAAGCAGAAGATATTAAGAAGAGGTGGCAAGAATACATAGAAGAACTGTACAGAAAAGATCTTCACAACCCAGATAATCATGAGGAGTGATCACTATCTAGAGCCAGACATCCTGGAATGTGAAATCAAGTGGGCCTTAGAAAGCATCACTACGAACAAAGCTAGTGGAGGTGATGGAATTCTGGTTGAGCTGTTTCAAATCCTGAAAGATGATGCTGTGAAAGTGCTGCACTCAATATGCCAGCAAATTTGGAAAACTCAGCAGTGGCCACAGGACTGGAAAAGGTCAGTTTTCATTCCAAT
>SJYX01004557.1:259805-288538 GCA_006410675.1 Oreotragus oreotragus | reverse complement strand
ATCACTAAGGAAGGCTTTCTTATCTCTTCTTTCTATTCTCTGGAACTCTGCATTCAGATGCTTATATCTTTCCTTTTCTCATTTGTTTTTCACCTGTCTTCTTTTCACAGCTATTTGTAAGCCTTCCCAGACAGCCATTTTGCTTTTTTGTATTTCCTTTCCATGGGGATGGTCTTGATCCCTGTCTCCTATACAATGTCACGAACCTCATTCCATAATCATCAGGCACCCTGTCTATCAGATCTAGGCCCTTAAATCTATTTCTCCCTTCCAGTGTATAATCATAAGGGATTTGGTTTAGGTTATACCTGAATGGTCTAGTGGTTTTCCCTACTTTCTTCAATTTAAGTCTGAATTTGGTAATAAGGAATTCATGATCTGAGCCATAGTCAGCTCCTGGTCTTGCTTTTGTTGACTGTATAGAGCTTCTCCGTCTTTGGCTGCAAAGAAAATAATCAATCTGATTTCGGTGTTGACCATCTGGTGATGTTTATTAAAACATCTTTTTCTCTATAAGATCATCATTTTTATAAGTCTGGTCTCAATAAGCTTGGCCTGATGATTTATATAACCATTATTGATCACAGACTTTTTTGCTTTGCTGAAACTTTTAGAGTTACAGACTGAAGGCTAGGAAAGTCATGTCAAAGGCTTATCACAGATTTTGCCTAACTGATCTAAGTGAATTTCTCCCTTCTCAAGGGCTCCATAATGCCTTGAGATTTCTATACCTCCTTGTGAGATAACTTTCTTAATATCTGATTAAGTTACTGGAAACTAAGAGTTTCCAATCTCTGGAGGGTTCACAGATAAAAAAGATAAGTGTTTCCATTTGATTATAGAATATAATTTTACCAAATTACTGTCATAATTAGTTTGAGGGCAAGATTTTTTTCTTACACCTGGAAAACACAGATTCAAACCAGTAATTTTTCAGATAGAAACCATAAAATTTCTAAGTATATTCGCCAATTCATTCAGTCATTTTGTTAAACTTTGTGAATTCATCAGGTTTCCCATTAGAATCCTTACCCAGTTCAGAAACTAGTGTTTATCCAAAAGTCTTTTCTATAAAGGTTCTTGAAGAGGAAGCATTTTTGTGAAACTTGGTTAGTGCTATGACAATATTTTGAGATAATAACTAGAATTATGACTGATAACATTTTACCCAAAACTTATCAGAATTTTAAGAACTCCATATAGTTTCTAAGATACCTATATTACTAATATTTACCATAAGATATCTCTTATCCTTATTAATCAGGGGGCAGACAGATGTGCTATACATATACATTGGTCTTGGGTGCAATTTCTAATGGGATGGAATGATCTCTGTTTGTTTCCAAGACAAACCATTCAATATCACAGTAATCCAAGTCTATGCCCCAACCACTAATGCCAAAGAAGCTGAAGTTGAATGGCTCTATGATGACCAACAAGACCTTCTAGAACTAACACCCAAAATAGGTGTCCTTCTCATTATAGAGCACTGGAAGGCAAAAGTAGGAAATCAAGGGATACCTGGAATAACAGGCAAGTTCGGCCATGGAGTACAAAATGAAGAAGGGCAAAGGGTGGCAGAGTTTTGTCAAGAGAACATACTGGTCATAGCAAACACCCTTTTCCAACAACACAAGAGGAGAAGGAAATGGCAACCCTTTCCAGTATTCTTGCCTGGAGAATCCCATGGAGGGAGGAGCCTGGTAGGCTACAGTCCATGGGGTCGCAAAGAGTCGGACACGACTGAGCGACTTCAGTCACTCACTTAAGTTGACGTTATGGAAAGTAACCCTCTTCAAATTAAACTAAGATGGCCTATCTGGAGGAGTGCAAACCAACAACACAAGAGCGAACCCTACACATGGACATCACCAGATGATCAATACTGAAATCAGAATGATTATAGTCTTTGCAGCAGGAGGTGGAGAAGCTCTAACAGCCCTCAAAAACAAGACCAGGAGCTGACTGTGGCTAAGATCATGAACTCCTTGTTGCCACCAGTGCCAGTGAAGTTGCTCAGTTGTGTCCAACTCTTTATGATCCCATGGACTGTAGCGAACTAGGCTCCTCTATCCATCCAACTTTCCAGGCAACAATATTGGAGTGGGTTGCCATTCCCTTCTCCAGGACTCTGCGATCCCATGGACTGTAGTGTACCAGGCTCCTCCATCCATGGAATTTTCCAGGCAACAGTACTGAAGTGGATTGCCATTTCCTTCTCCAGGGGGTCTTCCCTGGAGTAACAGGCAAATTTGGCCTTGGAATGCGGAATGAAGCAGGGCAAAGACTAATAGAGTTTTGCCAAGAAAATGCACTGGTCATAGCAAACACCCTCTTCCAACAACACAAGAGAAGACTCTACACATGGACATCACCAGATGGTCAACACCGAAATCAGATTGATTATATTCTTTGCAGCCAAAGATGGAGAAGCTCTATACAGTCAACAAAAACAAGACCAGGAGCTGACTGTGGCTAAGATCATGAACTCCTTGTTGCCACCAGTGCCAGTGAAGTTGCTCAGTTGTGTCCAACTCTTTATGATCCCATGGACTGTAGCGAACTAGGCTCCTCTATCCATCCAACTTTCCAGGCAACAATATTGGAGTGGGTTGCCATTCCCTTCTCCAGGACTCTGCGATCCCATGGACTGTAGTGTACCAGGCTCCTCCATCCATGGAATTTTCCAGGCAACAGTACTGAAGTGGATTGCCATTTCCTTCTCCAGGGGGTCTTCCCAACCTGGGGATCGAACCCAGGTCTCCCTCATTGCAGGCAGACACTTTATCGTCTGAGCTACCAAGGAAGACAATGTTACTGCTACTGCTGCTAAGTCACTTCAGTTGTATCCAACTCTGTGTGACCCCATAGCTGGCAGCCCACCAGGCTCCACCGTCCCTGGGATTCTCCAGGCAAGAACACTGGAGTGGGTTGTCATTTCCTTCTCCAATTCATGAAAGTGAAAAGTGAAAAGTGAAAGTGAAGTCGCTCAGTCGTGTCCGACTCTTAGCGACCCAGCCTACCAGGTTCCTCCATCCATGGGATTTTCCAGGCAAGAGTACCAGAGTGGGATGCCATTGTCTTCTCCGAGGAAGCCCACATTCAGACCTAAATTGACAAAAGTAGGGAAAACCATTAGACCATTCAGGTATGACCTAAATCAAATACCTTATGATTATACAGTGGAAGTGACAAATAGATTCAAAGGATTAGATCTGATAGACAGAGTGCCTAAAGATCTATGGATGGAAGTTCATGGCATTGTAGAGGAGGCAGTAATCAAAACCACCCCCAAGGAAAAGAAATGCAAAAAGTCAAAATAGTTGTCTGAGGAGGCCTTACAAATAGCTGAGAAAAAAAGAGAAGCTAAAGGCAAAGGAAAAATGGAAAAATATACCCATCTGAATGCAGAGTTCCAAAGATTAGCAAGGAGAGATAAGAAACCCTTCCTCAGTGAGCAGTGCAAAGAAATAGAGTCAAACAATAGAATGGGAGAGACTAGAGATTTCTTCAAAAAAAATAAGAGATTCCAAGGGAACATTTCATGCAAAGATGGGCACAATAAAGGACAGAAGTGGTATGAACCTAACACAAGCAGAAAACATTTAAAAAAAAAAAAAGGTGGCAAGAATAAACAGAAGAACTATACAAAAAAGATCTTAATGACTCAGATCATGATGATGTGATCACTCACCTAGAGCCAGACATCCTAGAATGTGAATTTAATAGGGCCTTAGAAAGCATCACTACAAACAAAGCTAGTGAAGGTGATGGAATTCCAGTGGAGCTATTTCAAATCCTAAAAAATGATGCTGTGAAAGTGCTGCACTCAAAATGCTGGCAAATTTGGAAAACTCAGCAGTGGCCGCTGGACTGGGAAAGGTCAGTTTTCATTCCAACCTCAAAGAAAGGTAATGCCAAAAAATGTTCAAACTACCACACAGTTGCACTCATCTCACATGCTAGCAAAATAATGCTCAAAATTCTCCAAGCTAGGCTTCAACAGTACTTGAACCAAAAACTTCCAGATGTTCAAGCTGGATTTATAAAAGGCAAAGAAACCAGAGATCAAATTGCCAACATCCACTGGATCATAGAAACAGCAAGAGAGTTCTAGAAAAACATCTACTTCTGCTTTATTGACTACCCCAAAGCCTTTGATTGTGTGGATCACAACAAACTGTGGAAAATTCTTCAAGAGATGAGAAGACCCAGACCACCTGACCTGCCTCTTGAAAAATCTGTATTCAGGTCAAGAAGCAACAGTTAGAACCAGACATAGAACGATGGACTGGTTTCAAATTGGTAAAGGAGTATTCCAAGGCTGCATATTGTCACCCTGCTGATTTAACATATATGCAGAATACATCATGTGAAATGTTGGGCTGGATGAAACACAAGCTGGAATCAAGATTGCCAGGAGAAATATTAATAACCTCATATATGCACATGACACCTCCCTTATGATAGAAAGCAAAGAGGAACTGAGGAGCCTCTTGATCAAAGTGAAAGAGGAGAGTGAAAAATCTGGCTTAAAACTCGACATTCACAAAATGAAGATCATGGCATCTGGGCCCCTCACTTCATGGCAAATAGATGGGGAAACAATGGAAACAGTGAGAGACTTTATTTTCTTGGGCTCCAAAATCACTGCAGATGGTGACAGCGTATTAAAAAGCAGAGACATGACTTTGCCAAAAGGTTCTTCTAGTCAAAGCTATGGTTTTTCCAGTTCTCATGTATGGATGTGAGAATTGGACCATAAAGAAAGCTGAGTACAGAGGAACTGATGCTTTTGAACTGTGGTGTTAAGAAGACTCTTGGGAGTCCCTGGGACTGCAAGGAGATCCAACCAGTCAATCCTAAAGGAAATTAGTCCTGAATATTCACTGGAAAGACTGATGCTGAAGCTGAAGCTCCAATACTTTGGCCACCTATGTGAAGAACTGACTCACTGGAAAAGAGCCTGATGCTGGGAAAGACTGCCGGCAGGAGGAGAAGGGGACAACAGAGGATAAAATGGTTGTAAAGGAAATTAGTCCTGAATATTCACTGGAAAGACTGATGCTGAAGCTGAAGCTCCAATACTTTGGCCACCTATGTGAAGAACTGACTCACTGGAAAAGAGCCTGATGCTGGGAAAGACTGCCGGCAGGAGGAGAAGGGGACAACAGAGGATAAAATGGTTGGATGCCATTACTGACTCAATGAACATGAGTTTGAACAAGCTTTGGGATTTTTTGAAGGACAGGCAGGCCTGGTGTGCTGCAGTCCATGGGGTTGCAAAGATTCAGACATGACTGAGCAACTGAACTGAACTGAACTGAACTGAACCATCTTGCTGGGGTCTGGATCAGATTCATTTGTAGAGTTAGGGAGAAAGAAGCAATGGGCCACTGAAATAAAAAGTCAGAATAGAGAGGGACAGGGAATGGGGTAGTAAAGTGAAAGGGCCTTCAGTCTCACAAAACATCTTTGAAAGGGGTAGCCTTTGGAAGGGGTGTATTAATCTTCTGTTCACAGGTAGGAAGGATTAGATTATTTTTCTCTGATCTGAATAAAGTGAAAGTGAAAGTCACTCAGTTGTGTCCAACTCTTTGTGACCCCATGGACTACACAGTCCATGGAATTCTCCAGGCCAGAATACTGGAGTGGGTAGCCTTTCCCTTCTCCAGGGGATCTTCCCAACCCAGGGATCAAACCCAGGTCTCCTGAACTGCAAGTGAATTATTTACCAGCTGAGCCACAAGGGAACCCCAAGAATACTGGAGTGGGTAGACTATCCCTTCTTCTGGGGACCTTCCCAACCCAGAAATCAAACTGGGGTCTCCTGCATTGCAGAAGATTCTTTACCAACTGACCTATCAGGGAAGCCTAATCTGAATAAAGGTACTTTAATTTACAGTCAGGGAGAGGGGCAGGGTCCTCTGAGTCAGGCCATTATATATAATTGCAATAACAAAAACAACAAGAAGCAAGTCAAAGAAACAGTTTCTTACATGGGGTCAGAATTGACTTCTCTGCAACAGCAATATTAATTTATGATTTTTTTTTCTGCCTTGATGTTATTTTAATAATTTCATGTATCTGTCTTTGGCTGCGCTGGGTCTTCTTTGCTGCTCAGGTCTTTCTATAGTGGCAGCAAGTGGGGGTTATTCTCTAGATGTGGTGTGTGGGCTTCTCTTGTGGATCAAGGCTCTAAAGTTGAGGGCTTCAGTATCTGTGTTGCCTGGGCTCAGTAGTTGCAGTTCCTGGGCTCTAGAACACAAGCTCAATATTTGCAGCACACAGGCTTAGTTGCTCCATGGCCTGTGGGATCTTCCTAGGCTAGGGAAAGAATCCAAGTCTCCTGCATTGGCAGGAGGATTTTTTACTACTGAGCCACCAGGGGAACCTTTATTATTATTATCATTAAGTGATTACTATGTGTCAGAAACTGAGGCCTACAGAGGTATGTGAATTGCCCAGTATCACACAGTTAACAGGTGATATACTCAAACACAGATTTGCTGACTCTAGAGTTTGGGCTCTGAAGGGTAAATGTTTATAGTCTCAAGATAGACTGGAATGGAAGGTATATTATGGAAGCAGAAAGAAGATTCTTGATGCAGAAAGGCAAGAGATAGCATTAACAGAGTAAAAAAGAATCAAGAATGATATTATTTACTATGACATATGTAGCTTTCTAAAAAGTAAAACTTTGGTAGGCAAATAAGGAGATAGGGAGAACATTACAAGGGAAAATAAGAATACGATCTACAAACATGCAAGGTGTGGCTAGATGACAGAGGGCTTATGGAGACCCCAAGTCAAAAATATCTGAACACCTCTCATCAACCATCAACTTAGACAATAGATTATCTTCCCCAAAAGTATAATTCTAAATAAGGAGAAATCTAGGAAACAGGTCATCTACCTTTTTTATTAATGTATTTAATAATTAAAGACTGAGTGCTTACTCTTTGTCAGACACTTCCTGGTTATTGAGTGGAAACAGCATGGAAGATGGGGTGGCTGCTGCTGCTGCTAAGTCAATTCAGTCGTGTCCGACTCTGTGTGACCCCATAGACGGCAGCCCACCAGGCTCTCCCATCCCTGGGATTCTCCAGGCAAGAACACTGCAGTGGGTTGCCATTTCCTTCTCCAATGCATGAAAGAGAAAAGTGAAAGTGAAGTCGCTCAGTCTGTTCGACTGTTAGCGACCCCATGGACTGCAGTCCAACAGGCTACTCCGTCCATTGGATTTTCCAGGCAAGAGTACTGGGGTGGGGTGCCATTGCCTTCCCCAAGATGGGGTGGGGAAGTAACTAAATAAATAAATTCATTAATAATACATAGGAAGGATATCAGATAATTATAAGTTCTAGAGGCAAAAGGAAAGGAATAGGAAAGTAGAAATTGGTAATAACATGAAGACAAACTTGTGTTTTCGGGTTAAGCTATCACTGACTCAAAGTTTAAGTGAGCTCTTGGAGTTGGTGATGGACAGGGAGGCCTGGCATGCTGCAATTCATGGGGTCGCAAAGAGTTGGACACAACTGAGTGACTGAACTGAACTGATTCTCTCCTCTGCTTTTAGCTCTCATCAAATTAAAGTCATTTTAAAAGATAGTGTACTAAACATATATGTCTATTCTATTCCTCTTCAAAATATCAGCAAATGATATAGTAGACATTAACAACAACAACGTCTTAAATCCACAGGACAAAGAGGACAGAAGAAAAGACAATAGCAGATAAGCTGCCAGCCAGATTTTGCAAGATAAAAATATTTCAAAATGTGGTGACTGAATTAACAGAACTGAGGAAGCTGCAACCTCAGTGTGAAAAGTCAGAGATCAAAATAAATCACCAGAGAAAATAAAATAAAGCCAAAAAGCAGAGACCAAAAGAAAACTAAAAATATAATGATGTCAACAATAATAATGTCATCATAAAGATAATCCAATACTATATTCATAGAATAAGAACAATATACCATGAAAGGAAAACAACAGCAAAAATCTCTTGGAAATAAAAATATGATAGCAAAACTTTTCAGAGAAGGCAATGGCACCCCACTCCGGTACTCTTGCCTGGAAAATCCCATGGACAGAGGAGCCTGGTAGGCTGCAGTCCACAGGGTCACTAAGAGTTGGACACGACTGAGCACCTTCACTTTCATGCATTGGAGAAGAAAATGGCAACCCACTCCAGTGTTCTTGCCTGGAGAATCCCAGGAACGGAGGAGCCTGGTGGGCTGCCATCTATGGGGTCACACAGAGTCGGACACGACTGATGTGACTTAGCAGTAGCAAAATTTTTTAATTCAATAGAAACATTGAAATATAAAATTGAGGAAATCTACTAAGATGCAAAACCAACATATAAAGAGATATAGAATGGGAGGGGCTTCCCAGGTAGCACTAGTGGTAAAGAACCCACCTGCCCATGAAGGAGACAGAAGCGATGCAAGGCATGGCAACCCACTCTAGTATTCTTGCCTGGAGAATCCCATGGACAGAGGAGCCTGGCAGGTTACAGTCCACAGGACTGCCAAGGGACACAACTGAAGCGACTTAGCAGGCACACATACATAAAATAATAGGAAATTCAGAAGGTATCTCAAAGAGCTCTCATCCGATCTTAATGCATTTCAGGAAGAAAGCAAAGAAATGGAAAAAATGAAACCCACAAAGAAAAAAAATTACCAAAAAATCCTACCATTGAAAAGTGAGTATTCATAATGAAAGAGCCCACAGTGAGATAAAATTTCACATCATTATAAAGTTTTATGAAACAAGATATTTTAAAAAGGATCTGAAAAGCATTCAGACAGGGAAAAAAGCAAGTAGTTTCAAGACAAACATTTAGGAATGAAAATGGCTTTAGATTTCTCAACTGCAACTCTGGACTCTAGGAGATGATGCAAAAATGTTTCCAAAATTCTGATGGAAAATTATTTCCAGCCATAAAATACAATATCCAGGCAAGTTATTAAGTAAATTTGAGAGTAAAATAAAAGCATTTTTAAACTTGAAAATTCTCAAAACTTTTTCTTGCTTTGCCTCCTTTTTTGGGAGGATATTGGAGAACATGATCTACCAAATCAAAAAGTTTACTGAGAAAGAAAGAGATGGTGTGACTGACACAGTGGACTGGCTCACAAATAACTTTTATAACCACTTCCTAATGTGTTTCTCTGGTTATATAGAGGTTGGAAGCTAAAAATTACATTTACCCAATTCTCTTAAAGCTATGACATCAGCTTTGTTCATCAGAAGAATGCACATAAAGAGCTGAATTCAGAATTGAGTGGGAAAATAAAAATAAAAAATAAAAAAGAATTGAGTGGAGAATGAGCATATAATATGCACAGCATCTGTTTTTGCTGATATGGGTAGTGCAAGTGACATGACTGTGGAGCCAACAGCTGCAGTAGCAGCATCGTGATTCCTATGTCAAAGCTAAGAGGATATACCCCTGGAGACCATAGATGTAATCTGGCTTTCTGATTCACCAGTGTCTTGATTAGAACAGTATTGGCAGCACCAGTAGCCATTCTTGTTCTGTGAGCCACAGCATGGAGGCCCCCCCTAGAGACTGCTCCTCCATCCCTTTAGGTTATTTTTTTCACCACTGAATTCCTACATTCAATCGTTTTCTGTTTAAAATAGCTGGAGTAATTTCTGTTGTCTACCTGTACCCAAAAATATTGTAGGCAGTGTTCAAGGATAAGAATCTGGGGTCATGTGAGCTGCATTTATTTGAAAGGAGTGGGGATGTGTTACAATTAGAAGAGGGGATACTAAGAATCCAGTCAATGGCATGTTACTTAAATGAACACCTGTGTGAACTAAAATGAAGTGCCTCTCGTAGGCACAGTTTTGGTGGAATGAGTAGCAAAAGCTGTAGCACAGTGTGATTTGTATAAAGAGTATATGAACTGAGAAGTTCAGGTTCCTTTTTGCTTCCCTGAAAAGTGAAAGTGAAAGTCACTCAGTCATGTCTGACTCTTTGCAACCCCATGTAGTATACAGTCGTATAATTCTCCAGGCCAGAATACTGGAGTGGGTAGCCTTTCCTTTCTCCAGGGGATCTTCCCAACCCAGGAATCAAACCCAGGTCTCTCACATTGCAGGCAGATTCTTTAACAGCTGAGCCACAAGGAAGGCCCTTGTGCTTCCCTGGGTCCCTTTAAATCCACTGTGTGGCACTAATTTCACCCCCTAACTCTAGGTAAAACTCAGTCCAGTGCTTGGACTCTTCAGGCCATTCTTAGATAATGAGGAGTCATTTTAGTTACTTCAATTCACTTAACACACATTCAATTCAATAATAAAAATCTCCTGTCCAATGATTCAACGTTGCAGTTTATCCCCAACTTCCAGCCCTGGCCTGTTGCAGTGAGGAGCCTGCAATTGGGAAAGAAAGAAAGGTAGCTTCTGCCCTCTCCTCTACCTAGTACATCTCCTTTTCCTCCCTTATCTTACCAAACCAGGGTCTGAGAACAGGGAAGAGGAATGGGAAACAGAAAAATTCATAGCATACTGTCAAGGTGATGTGGTGTCATGCTCTTTGGTTTCAGAGAAAGTCTTAAACCAATTCTTTTCTTCCTGTCACTTTGGAATATTTTGTGGGCTCTTCAGAAATCCCATATTACAAGAAAACTATCATTTGTAAATCTTTTATCGTGACTACACACATTTTCATTTCAATCCCAAAGAAAGGCAATGCCAAAGAATGTTCAAACTACTGCACAACTGCACTCAGCTCACACACTAGTAAAGTAATGCCCAAATTCTCCAAGCCAGGCTTCAACAGTACGTGAACTGTGAACATCCAGATGTTCAAGCTGGATTTAGAAGAGGCAAAGGAACCAGAGATCAAATTGCCAACATCCGTTGGATCATAGAAAAAGCAAGAGAGTTCCAGAANTTGTTCTGTGAGCCACAGCATGGAGGCCCCACCTAGAGACTGCTCCTCCATCCCTTTAGGTTATTTTTTTCACCACTGAATTCCTACATTCAATCGTTTTCTGTTTAAAATAGCTGGAGTAATTTCTGTTGTCTACCTGTACCCAAAAATATTGTAGGCAGTGTTCAAGGATAAGAATCTGGGGTCATGTGAGCTGCATTTATTTGAAAGGAGTGGGGATGTGTTACAATTAGAAGAGGGGATACTAAGAATCCAGTCAATGGCATGTTACTTCAATGAACACCTGTGTGAACTAAAATGAAGTGCCTCTCGTAGGCACATTTTTGGTGAAATGAGTAGCAAAAGCTGTAGCACAGTGTGATTTGTATAAAGAGTATATGAACTGAGAAGTTTAGGTTCCTTTTTGCTTCTCTGAAAAGTGAAAGTGAAGGTCACTCAGTCATGTCTGACTCTTTGCAACCCCATGTAGTATACAGTCGTATAATTCTCCGGGCCAGAATACTGGAGTGGGTAGCCTTTCCTTTCTCCAGGGGATCTTCCCAACCCAGGAATCAAACCCAGGTCTCTCACATTGCAGGCAGATTCTTTAACAGCTGAGCCACAAGGAAGGCCCTTGTGCTTCCCTGGGTCCCTTTAAATCCACTGTGTGGCACTAATTTCACCCCCTAACTCTAGGTAAAACTCAGTCCAGTGCTTGGACTCTTCAGGCCACTCTTAGATAATGAGGAGTCATTTTAGTTACTTCAATTCACTTAACACACATTCAATTCAATAATAAAAATCTCCTGTCCAATGATTCAGTGTTGCAGTTTATCCCCAACTTCCAGCCCTGGCCTGTTGCAGTGAGGAGCCTGCAATTGGGAAAGAAAGAAAGGTAGCTTCTTCCCTCTCCTCTACCTAGTACATCTCCTTTTCCTCCCTTATCTTACCAAACCAGGGTCTGAGAACAGGGAAGAGGAATGGGAAACAGAAAAATTCATAGCATACTGTCAAGGTGATGTGGTGTCATGCTCTTTGGTTTCAGAGAAAGTCTTAAACCAATTCTTTTCTTCCTGTCACTTTGGAATATTTTGTGGGCTCTTCAGAAATCCCATATTACAAGAAAACTATCATTTGTAAATCTTTTATCGTGACTACACACATTTTCATTTCAATCCCAAAGAAAGGCAATGCCAAAGAATGTTCAAACTACTGCACAACTGCACTCAGCTCACACACTAGTAAAGTAATGCTCAAATTCTCCAAGCCAGGCTTCAACAGTACGTGAACTGTGAACATCCAGATGTTCAAGCTGGATTTAGAAGAGGCAAAGGAACCAGAGATCAAATTGCCAACATCCGTTGGATCATAGAAAAAGCAAGAGAGTTCCAGAAAAACATCTACTTCTGTTTTATTGACTATGCCAAAACCTTTGACTGTGTGGATCACAATAAACTGTGGAAAATTCTGAAAGAGATGGGAATACCAGACCACCTAACTTGCCTCTTGATAAATCTGTATGCAGATCAGGAAGCAACAGTTAGAACTGGACATGGAACAACAGACTGGTTCCAAATAGGAAAAAGGGTATGTCAAGGCTGTATATGGTCATCCTGCTGAATTAACGTATATGCAGAGTACATCATGCAAAATGCTGGGCTGGAAGAAGCACAAGCTGGAATCAAGATTGCTGGGAGAACTGTCAGTAACCTCAGATATGCAGATGACACTACCCTTATGGCCGAAAGTGAAGAACTAAAGAGCCTGTTGATGAAAGTGAAAGAGGAGAGTGAAAAAGTTGGCTTAAAACTCAACATTCAGAAATCTAAGATCAGGGCATCTGGTCCCATCACTTCATGGCAAATAGATGGGGAAACAGTGGAAACAGTGGGAGATTTTATTTTAGGAGGAGCTCCAAAATTACTGCAGATGGTGACTGCAGCCATGAAATTAAAGGATGCTTGCTCCTTGGAAGAAAAGTTATGACCAACCCAGACAGCGTATTAAAAAGCAGAGACATTCCTTTGCCAACAAATGTCCATCTAGTCAAAGCTATGGCTTTTCCAGTAGTCATGTATGGATGTGAGAGTTGGACTATAAAGAAAGCTGAGCATAGAAGAATTGATGTTTTTGAACTGTTGGAGAAGACTCTTGAGAGTCCCTTGGACTTCGAGGAGATCCAACCAGTCCATCCTAAAGGAAATCAGTTCTCAATATTCATTGGAAGGAATGATGTTGAAGCTGAAGCTCCAATAATTTGGCTTCCTGATGTGAAGAACTGACTCAAAAGCCCCTGATGCTGGGAAAGATTGAAGGTGGGAGGAGAAGGGGACAACAGAGGATGAGATGATTGGATGGCATCACTGAGTCAATGGACATGAGTTTGAGTAAACTCCGGGAGTTGGCGATGGATAGGAAAGCCTGGCTTTTTACTAGACTAGATAATTTTTAAGGTCTCTTTCAGCTCTGAAAACTGTGCGGATGGTGAGAGGCACATTTGAAGAGGAGAGGGAAATGCTAATGATGGTGGCATTGTGAAGAGGAGGAAAGGTGTGGGGTGATGTGGTCAGGGATGGGCATAGCAATAGTACTTCCTGTTGACTCTCCCAGAAAGCTTAGGAGGACGAGGCTGAAAGGATGACCACATAAGAACAGAAGATGAAAGAACTTCTGACTATCATTTTTTAAATTAATTTATTTATTTTATTTGGAGGCTAATTATTTTACAATATTGTAGCAGTTTTTACCATATATTGACATGAATCATCCATAGACATCATCATTTGAAGGGACTTGAAGAAGATGGTTTAGAAAAAAAGAAAACTTTCTTCTCCATTTTGAGATCTGTAGGATGTTAGGAAAATACTGTTCAATATATTTTACTCTAGAGAGGATTATAATAGTGACTTTTAATAACACACCAGTTCTTTGCTTTTAATAATATTAAATGAGCAATCTTTTTCAGTAATTCCATGAATGTATTATTGAAGAATGTAGGCTACATTCAGGTAGCCTATTTCTAAAATGAAATGTTGCTTGATAGAAAATTTAGCAAAAGCTAAATCATTTCCCCCAAGCATCTAGCTCTGATGAGGTGAATAGGTCCTGAACACTCTTTGGTAGACTTCCAATCAGAAATAACTGGCATCTGAAAAGGCTTAGCCTTGGAAGAGAGCCAATTCTTTCTTTCTTCTCCCTCAATAATATTGATTTCTAAGCACTGTAAAGCAAAATTTTCTAAATGTTTCAGGTTTGGGATTAAAGCAAAATATATTTCTATTTTCATAATTCAAAACTTCCAACAAAATTGCTTTCTTTAATGATCTTGAAATTTTTTGTGATGGTTTATACCCTAACCTTTGGGTCATTTAATTTCCAATGATGGGGAAAGTGAGGTAAGGAAAAACCAGAGTGGTTGATCATCAAGTTAGTCACTCTCAGTAAAATTGTCAATATAAAGGTAAAAATTGCATATCATTGATTTAATTTGCATCTCTTTGATTATAAGTGAGATAGGGCATTTTTCTTTCAGTGCTTAACAGCCAATTATATCTCTTCATTTTTAAGGTACCCATTCATTAGTAGAACTGGTCTCCTGATAAAACAGGTAACAATTTCCAGTAGAGTAGACAAAGTATGTTCTGGTCCCTCTCCTTTTTTAATTTGTATTTTAATGCTATACTGCATTTAGATGAGTAGATTACAGGCCCCAGCTATAAAACAAAATGAAACCAAAAAAGTTAACCTTTATCTTAAACGTGAATCACTGTTAGCTATTTCTGCTGTAACTGTTCTATTTTCTATTTTCAGACAAGAAATGTTTCTAAAAAGTCAACTGTTCTAAATATATATTTTTACCCTTAAAAGACAGATATCAGTGTTTAACTTGCTTATCAATTGTAAATTTATACAAGTTAACTCATTGAATTGCCTTAAAAAAGTTAACCTTTATCTTAAACGTGAATCACTGTTAGCTATTTCTGCTGTAACTGTTCTATTTTCTATTTTCAGACAAGAAATGTTTCTAAAAAGTCAACTGTTCTAAATATATATTTTTACCCTTAAAAGACAGATATCAGTGTTTAACTTGCTTATCAATTGTAAATTTATACAAGTTAACTCATTGAATTGCCTCCATGTATATTCACTTTGAATGAGAGAGATATTTAGTTTCAACTGATTAAAAAAATTTTCAGGTTAATTTCCTAAAATCATTCTTTATTACTGAACTTTGTGGCCTTGAAGACTCTTTCATCTATGTGCTAGAGTGAATTCAAAACTGCTTCCTGAGGAGAATCTAGGCTCCAAGAGTATTCCCCTGATTTACTTCCATGCCTTCTAAGGCTTTTCTGCCTNTTTCAACTGATTAAAAAATTTTTCAGGTTAATTTCCTAAAATCATTCTTTATTACTGAACTTTGTGGCCTTGAAGACTCTTTCATCTATGTGCTAGAGTGAATTCAAAACTGCTTCCTGAGGAGAATCTAGGCTCCAAGAGTATTCCCCTGATTTACTTCCATGCCTTCTAAGGCTTTTCTGCCTTCAAAGGAGGTTATCAATCTTATTTCCAGCCCAGTTGACTATTAATATTTATGACTCTAACTTCACACATTCTAAAGGTATTGCGAACAGCAGTGAATTCACAATACTAGTTCAAAGCGAGACAAATAATATAAATGGAAGATTGACTGAATGCTCTATTCCTCTAGTTTATTCTAAGGTCTATCCTTAGGAAATACCAAACCAGAAGAGCTAGATCTCAGCCTCTTATCATCTGTTCTTGCTGAATTAAGCTCAGACATGATGTCATTATCCTACTCTAAGAGATATTTATATAAAACAATTAAACTCACTGGCCCTTCAGTTCATTGACCTTCTCATCTCCATTGACATTTCTCATCTACACAATCAACTGAGGTACCCACTTTTCAAAGTGACATCCTAGATGTCACCACTGAAGACACTGTACTGCTTCCAAATTCATAAATCAAATATCTCAATCCCTTTGCTGTACAACCAGCTCCTTTACTCAAGTAGCACACTGCCACACTCTTCATCTCATTAAGAGCACCTATCAAAAAAGAAACAAAGAGCACCTATCCATTGACACCACCACTACAATTTTCAATCTATGAAGGTTTTCTAGTCTTCACTTTCTTCCTTACTCATGTTAGGTACCATGGCCGAAATTTATAGTGTCAGTCACCCAGTCACATCCAACTCTTTGAGACCCCATGAGCTGTAGCCCACCAGGCTTCTCTGTCTTTGGGATTTTCCAAGCAGGAATACTGGAGTGAGTTTCCATTTCCTTCTCCAGGAGTCTTCCCAACCCAAGAACTGAACCCAGGACTCCCACATTGCAGGTAGATTCTTTACTTCCTGAGCCACATGGGAAGTCCACTAATACTGTAGTCGGTTGCCATGCCTTTCTCCAGGGGAATCTTCCCAACCCAGGGATTGAACGCAGGTCTCTGCATTGCAGGCAGTTTCTTTACTGTCTAAACCACCAGGGAAGCCCAAGAATACTGGAGCAGGTAACCCATCACTTCTCCAGGGGACCTTCCCAACCCAGTAATCAAACTGGGGTCTCCTACATTGCAGGCAGATTCTTTAACAGCTGAGCCACCAGGGAAGCCTGAAGATTTATAATCATTCATGTCAACTAAAAACCCAGTGCTACATCTTGCTTTAGCTATAGCTTGATGTTGGGGATCAGATTGACAAAAGAGCTGTTTCTTTTCTGAGTTTAAGAGGCTCTGTTTCCTCAAGATTGGTTCCTACTCTCAGACAGGATCTCTCCTCTTGATGGCAAGAAGGCTGCAGTAATTAGCTTCAAAAATTCACATCTAACTGAAACAGAGACTCTTTTTATTAATAGCTTTCAATAAAGTCCTGGGACTCACTTAAAGTCATTTGGAGGATGCACCTTCCACTCTTCCCTCTTACGGCTTGCTACAGCTTAGGTATGATGGCTGGTACTTAAGCAGCCGTTTTGAAGGTGGAAGCCAAATGTAGAGGATGGCAGTACAGCAGAAGAGACAGGGTCTGGGTCCTTACCTTTGTAAAACTGCTCTAATAGATCTGGAGAATCCAACTACATATTTCTTCTACACAAAGATAAATAAGTTTCTACCATATTTAAGGCAATGTTATTTTATTGTTTTTCTTTTTTATATCACTCACAACCTAATCTAATCCCCATCCATGCAAAAACATGGTGCTGAAATAAACCGTGGCATTTCAGGAGCCACATATAGTACAATAAATGCAAAAGCAAATATAAAGAAATAGGAAAAAAATAGGAAGTGAAAGAAAATCCAAAGGTGACCAAAGTATGTATTTTCTATCATAATCCAGTTCAGTTCAGTCACTCAGTCATGTCTGACTCCTTGAGAACCCATGGACTGCAGCACACTAGGCTTCCTGGTCCATCATCAACTCCCAAACCTTGCTCAAACTCATGTCCATCGAGTCAGTGATGCCATCCAAATATCTCATCCTCTGTCATCCCCTTCTCCTCCTGCCTTCAATCTTTCCAAACATTATGGTCTTTTTCAATGAGTCAGCCCTTCGCATCAGGTGGCCAAAGTATTAGAGTTTCAGCTTCAGCATCAATCCTTCCAATGAATATTTCGGAGGACTGATTTCCTTTAGGAGGGACTGATTTGATCTCTTTGCAGTCCAAAGGACTCTCAAGAGTCTTCTCCAACACCACAGTTCAAAAGTACCAATTCTTTGGTGCTCAGCTTTCTTTATAGTCCAATTCTCACATTCATACTTGACTACTGGAAAAACCATAGCTTTGACTAGATGGACCTTTGTTGGCAAAGTAATGTCTCTGCTTTTTAATATGCTATCTAGGTTGGTCATAACTTTTCTTCCAAGGAGTAAAAGTCTTTTAATTTCATGGCTGCAGTCACCATCTGCAGTGATTTTAGAGCCCCCCAAAGTAAAGTCTGTCACTGTTTCCACTGTTCCCTCATCTATTTGCCATGAAGTGATGGGACCAGATGCCATGATCTTAGATTTCTGAAAGTTGAGTTTTAAGCCAACTTTTTCACTCTCCTCTTTCACTTTCATCAACAGGCTCTTTAGTTCTTCTTTGCTTTCTGTCATAAGGGCGGTAGTCAACTGCATATCTAGGGTCACTGATATTTCTCCCAGCAATCTTGATTCCAGCTTGTGCTTCATCCAGCCTGGCATTTCTAATGATGTACTCTGCATATAAGTTAAATAAGCAGGGTGACAATATACAGCAGTGACTTATCCCGTTCCCTGTGTGGAACCAGTCTGTTGTTCCATGTCCGATTCTAACTGCTGCTTCTTGACCTGTATACAGATTTCTCAGGAGGCTGGTCAGGTGGTTTGGTATTCTCATCTCTTTAAGAATTTTCCAGTTTATTGTGATCCACAAGTTCAAAGACTTTGGCATAGTCAATAAAGCAGATGTTTTTCTGGAGCTCTCTTGCTTTTTCAATGATTGGCAATTTGATCTCTGGTTCCTCTGCCTTTTCTAATCCTGCTTGAACATCTGGAAGTTCAGCATTCATGTACTGTTGAAGCCTGGCTTGGAGAATTTTGAGCATTACTTTGCTAGCGTGTGAGATGAGTACAAATGTGTGGTAGTTTGAACATTCTTTGGCATTGCCTTTCTTTGCAATTGGAATGAAAACTGATCTTCCAGTCCGGTGGCCACTGCTGAGTTTTCCAATTTTGCTGACATATAGAGTGCACCACTTTCACAGCATCATCTTTTAGGATTTGAAATAGCTCAACTGGAATTCCATTGCCTTCGCTAACTGTATTCGTAGTGATGTTTCTTAAGGCCTTGTTGACATCGCATTCCAGGATGTCTGGCTCTAGGTGAGTGGTCACACCATGATGATTATCTGGATCATGAAGATCTTTTTTGTATAGTTCTTCTGTGTATTCTTGCCATCTCTTCTTAATATCTTCTGCTTCAGTTAGGCCCACACCGTTTCTGTCCTTTATTGTGCCCATCTTTGCTTGAAATGTTCCCTTGGTATCTCTAATCTTCTTGAAGAGATCTCTAGTCTTTCCCATTCTATTGTTTTCCTCTTTTTCTTTGTACTGATCACTGAGGGAGGCTTTCTTATCTCTCCTTGCTACTTTTTGGAACTCTGCATTCAGATGCATATATCTTTCCTTTTCTCCTTTGCCTTTAGCTTCTCTTCTTTTCTCAGCTATTTGTAAGGCCTCCTCGGACAACCATTTTACCTTTTTGCATTTGTTTTTCTTGGGGATGTTTTTGATCACTGCCTCCTTTACAATGTCACGAACCTCCATCCATAGTTCAGGCACTCTATCGGATCTAATTCTTTGAATTTATTTGTCATTTCCACTGTATAATCGAAAGGGATTTCATTTAGGTCATACCTGAATCGTCTTGTGGTTTTCCCTACTTTTTTCCATTTAAGTCTGATTTTGCAGTAAGGGGTTCATGATCTGAGCCACAGTTGGCTCCCGGCCTTCTTTTTGCTGACTGTATAGAGCTTCTCCATCTTTGCCTGCAAAGAATATAATCAATTTGATTTCGGTGTTGACCATCTGGTGATGTCGATGTGTATCATTTTCTCGTGTTGTTGGAAGAGGGGGTTTGCTATGACCAGTGGGTTCTCTTGGCAAAACTCTGTTAGCATTTGCCTTGCTCCATTTTGTACTCTTTGGCCAAATGTGCCTGTTAGCCAGGTACCTCTTGACTTCCTACTTTTGCATTCTAGTCCCCTATAATGAAAAGGACATCTTTTTTGTGTGTTAGTTCTAGAAGGTCTTTTAGGTCTTCATAGAGCCATTGAACTTCAGCAATTTTCAAATTCAACTCTTGTATCATAAGAATAAATTTAAAATGTACTCCTTAAGCTGTGTGTGTGTATGAGTATGTGTGTAAATATAGAGGGGATATGAAATAGTTTGGGCTAGGCATAATATGAACCTGGGTAGCACAGTGGTTTTCCTCTGGTGGCTCAGACAGTAAAGCCTTTATCTACAATGCAGGAGACCTAGGTTCCACCCCTGGGTCAGGAAGATGCCCTAGAGAATGAAATGGCAATCCACTCCAGTACTATTGCCTGGAAAATCCCATGGGCAGAACGTGGTCCACTGGAGAAGGGAATGGCAAACCACTTCAGTATTCTTGCCTTGAGAACCCCATAAACAGGATGAAAAGGCAAAATGATAGGATACCAAAAGAGGAACTCCTCAGGTCATTAGGTGCCCAATATGCTACTGGAGATCAGTGGAGAAATAACTCCAGAAAGAACGAAGGGATGGAGCCAAAGCAAAAACAATACCCAATTGTGGATATGACTGGTGATAGAAGCAAGGTCCGATGCTGTAAAGAGCAATATTGCATAGGAACCTGGAATGTCAGGTCCATGCCTTAAGGCAAATTGGAAGTGGTCAAACAAGAGATGGCAAGGGTGAACGTTGACATTCTAGGAATCAGCGAACTAAAATGGACTGGAATGGGTGGATTTAACTCAGATGACCATTATATCTACTACTGCGGGCAGGAATTCCTCAGAAGAAATGGAGTAGCCATTATGGTCAACAAAAGAGTCCGAAATGCAGTACTTGGATGCAATCTCAAAAACGACAGAATGATCTCTGTTCGTTTCCAAGGCAAACCATTCAATATCACAGTTATCCAAGTCTATGCCCCAACCAGTAATGCTGAAGAAGCTGAAGTTGAACAGTTTTATGAAGACCTACAAGACCTTTTAGAACTAACACCCAAAAAAGATGTCCTTTTCATTATAGGGGACTGGAATGCTAAAGTAGGAAGTCAAGAAACACCTGGAGTAACAGGCAAATTTGGCCTTGGAATGTGGAATGAAGCAGGGCAAAGACTAATAGAGTTTTGCCAAGAAAATGCACTGGTCATAGCAAACACCCTCTTCCAGCAACACAAGAGAAGACTCTACACATGGACATCACCAGATGGTCAACATCGAAATCAGATTGATTATATTCTTTGCAGCCAAAGATGGAGAAGCTCTATACAGTCAACAAAAACAAGACCAGGAGCTGACTGTGGCTCAGATCATGAACTCCTTATTTCCAAATTCAGACTTAAATTGAAGAAAGTAGGGAAAGCCACTAGACCATTCAGGTATGACCTAAATCAAATCCCTTATGATTATACAGTGGAAGTGGGAAATAGATTTAAGGGCCTAGATCTGATAGAAAGAGTTCCTGATGAACTATGGAATGAGGTTCGTGACATTGTACAGGAGACAGGGATCAAGACCATCCCCATGGAAAAGAAATGCAAAAAAGCAAAATGGCTGTCTGGAAAAGAAATGCAAAAGGATTAGAAGTAGCCAACTGTTATCCTACAGAAAACTTGGGCTGCCGACATTTGTGTCTGTCTGTACCATGTTAAGGGGCTTTCCTGGTGGCTCAGAGGGTAAAGAGTCTGCCTGCAGTGCAGGAGACCTGGGTTCAATCCCTGAGTCGGGAAGATCCCCTGGAGAAGGAAATGGCAACCCACTCCAGTATCCTTGCCTGGAAAACCCCATGGATGGAGGTACCATGTTAAAATATGGAATTAATAGTTAACATTTAATAATTGGGAGGTTTCATATAAAACCCCACATTTCTAGCATCCCTGGAGAGAAAAATCAGATACAGCACTAGATTTAGGGGCTGAAGCTGAGTCATAGCTGCTCTTGAAGATGAGGCATGAACCCTTCCATTTTGTCCCAGTACCCACCTGGCCAGTTCATTCACTGTGTTACCTGCTTGGCTTTTTTATTTCATAGTCATTCTTTCTATTCATCTATTTAATTTTTGGCCACACCCCATGGCATGTGGGACTTTACTTCCCCAATCAAGGACTGAACCTACACCCCCTACATTGGAAGTGAATTCTTAACCTCTGGGCCACCAGGGAAGTCCCTGCTTGTTTCTTGAAAGCATCCCCAGTTTGCAATTCCTGGAAGAAGTTTTCTCCCCCTCCATTTCATTTTTGTGTGATGTAACAGATGAGAATTTTGAGATCTGGTGTGGGAAATGACTTGTACACAGTCACATACTGCAGGGCAGGGACTGGAGCCAGGTCTCCTGACTCCCAGCTCCCCATACCTAGTTAGCCAGCCTGGAGAAAACTACATCTCTATGGCCTGAAATGCAGTGCAATTTACCTTGCACTTACAAATTCAAAGTAAAATAATTTATTCATTGTAGAGTGCTGAGATCCTAGAAACTGAAAATTGAAACTTGAGCTAAGAAGTAAGGACATGAAGGGGAAAGAAAAGAAAAGGATAAAAGAGAAAGAATCAAAGTATGTTTTGCATTTGGGGGGCTTTAATTAAAAGTCTAGAAATGCTTACTCTTAGAAAATGAAAAAAAAATTTTTGAAAGGAAAAGATGGTTGCCTAGTTCCCTGAATTAACATACCATGTGCATAGGAAAGTTATAACAATTAGATGTTGGCTGAATTAAGATAGGGCTTCCCAGGCGGCGCCAGTGGTAAGGAACTAGCCTGCCAGTGCAGGAGACATAAGACATGCAGGTTAGATCCTTGGGTCGGGAAGATCCCCTAGAGGAGGAAATGGCAACCCACTCCAGTATTCTTGCCTGGAGAATCCCGTGGACAGAGGAGCCTGGCAGGCTACAGTTCATAGGGTTGCAAAGAGCTCGACAAGACTGAAGTGACTTAGCACACATGTACAAACTAAGATAACCTGAAAACTGAAGGATGAAGCAAATATGATAAAAACTATGATGTGAAATAAACAGAACTCATGTTTGGCCTTGGCTTTATCTGCAAAATAAAATTTCTGAAACAGCAGGTGGTTTTATGGATTTACATTCTTTGCTTTCTGCCTTTGCCATAAGATGAAAATTTATTTGTGTCTATTGATTATTAATACACCTTAGCTTTAGGATAATCATGTCAGAGCCTTTGAGTTATCTTTATAGTAGTGATTTGCATGAAATAAGCATTCACAAAATATAATTACTTATATCTGAATTTACCATAGGTGCCTAAAATGACTTTATCATTTTGAAGACATAGAATAAAAAAATCATGGTATTTAAGACCTGGAAGGANGTTTTGTTGTTGTTTTAGTCACTACATCATGTCTGAGTCTTTTGTGACTCTATAGACCGTAGCTGGTCAGGCTCCTCTGTCCATGGCATTTCTTATCAAGAATACTGGAGTGGGTTTCCATTTCCTTCTCCAGAGGGTCTTCCCAACCCAGGGATCAAATTTGTGGTTTCCTGCATTGGCAAGTGGATTCTTTACCACTGAGCCACCTGGGAAGCCCTCCTAGAGGCAAATAGACTCTATTATAGGACCACAACCAGCTAATATAAGAGGTTCAAAATGAGCATTTCAGAGAGACGGCATGAAAAAAAAAAAAGCAGTTCTTCATGTTGTAGATTTTTCACTCCTCACATATTTACCACTCACAAAAGTCCTTAGATTCACATGCATGTTGTGTCTGAATGAATGTGCCTAGTTTATTGGAATGCACACTTATTTAAATCACTATTATTGGTTAGTTTTTATTTGGATCAGTTCTTCCTCTTTTAACAAACAAGATGTCCTCAATTTATTGCCTCAGGCATGCAAGTAACTTTATCTTTCTGCAACTCAACTTAGTCTTTATGTTAAGCCTCCAGTCCACCTAATAACCTAATGTAGTTATTTAAGGTTTTTTTCTTTTTCCCAGTTATTGCAGATTTAAACTTTTGTCAATTCACAATTTTTTCCTCCCTCCCTATTTTAGTTCAGGTCATTTAAACTCCTGGATGCTTGTATGAGCTCTTTGTATTGTAGATGGGGAGTAGAACTGGTCATTGGTCCAACTGAGAGATAACATAGTGAAGGTCTTCACATTGCAGTTTCATCTCTTAAGTACAGACCAGCACACAGAGGAAATTCTAACACTCAGATGCTTCCCACTGCACATATAACAAAATTAAAATAATATCTACACAAGTTAGAAAAATTTTTATTATATTTTTCAAGTGTAAGTTGACCTCTGCTTCACTTTGGAGAGACTGTCTTATTCAGAAAAGAATTGTAAAGACAAAAATAATTTTAAGTATTGAGAATGGCATGAACATACTTTCCAAGCTGACTTCTAATTTTATGCAATTATTTTTATCCACACTATTCATACTCTGGGAAAACTTAACTTGATTCAGTCTCTAGATAGTTAAAGGAGAGTTTAAATGAGACTAGTTAACTATTTCAAATCAGAACTTTGATTCCAGTTTAATCAGTCCCTGACTGTGATCAGGACATTGAGGATACTGAAGATCTTATTCACTTCATACACACTCCTCAATGGTATATTTCATGACTTTATGGTGAAATCACTAGGAAAAGATCCAGTTTTCACGTCAAAATTAATCATTTATCAACTTAATCCTTGGTAGTAAAAGGTTATGAAACAGTTCATAAAACAAAATTGAAAGTGATAATACAGTCTCTACTCTCCATAATTTTCTTCCTTTAATTTCCACCTGAAGTCTTCAGTCTCCATGTCTAAAATCAAATAACATTATCTGTTTAAAGGTCCCTATCAGTTATCCTGATTTTGTCTTTTAGACAAAAGTTATGGAGACCTTAAATTTATTAACAAACATTGATAGACTATCTACCATATACCAAGTATTATGCCAGGCACTGGGATACTGCTGTGAATAAACAACAACAAAAAATCCATACTCATGGAGCTTGCATTTTCTTGTGCATGCTAAGTCACTTCCGTCGTGTCTGACTGTTTGCATCCCTGTGGACAGTGGCCCACCATGGGATTCTCCAGGCAAGAATACTGGTTGGGTTACCACGCCTTCCTCCAAGGGATCTTCCTGACCCAGGGATTGAAACTGCATCTCTTGTCTCCTGCATTGGCAAGCAGGTTCTTTACCACTAGCTCCACTTAGATAGCATTTTCATGTGGGACGTGGACAGAATTAAAAATGCCATATTTTATTACATGCTGATAAGTACTATGGAGAAAAATAAAGCAGAGGGGGTAGTTTTACATTGTAGAGAAGGAAAGCCTCATGGAAACATTTTAGTGAAAACTGAATAAAGGAAAGGAGCAAGCCATGCAAGACAAAGGGGAAAAGCTGTTGAGGAAATGGCAAGTTGAAAGGTTCTGAGGTGGCAGCCTGCCTTGCATATTTGAGAAATACTGAGTACGTTTGTTGCCAGTATGTTTGTTGTGGAGGTATTCAAAGGACAGTAGAAGGTGAGAGCTAAGAGGTAAAAAAAGACTGAGGACGTTGACTTTTACTGTGAGATTTGAAGCCATTTAGACGTTCTTGAGTAAAGAAGTCACACGATCTGACTTATATTTTAACAAGATCATTCTAGCTGCTAGGTTGAAAATAGCAATGGCAATGCCTAGTAAGACACTTTTACAGTAACCCAGACTACAGATGATGGTAGCTTAGATCATGTTGGTAGAGGTAAAGGTGGTAAGAAGTGGTTAGAATCTGGATATATTTTGAATATGTATCTATATATGTGTGTGTGCGTGTGTGTAGCCTATCANAGTAAGACACTTTTACAGCAACCCAGACTACAGATGATGGTAGCTTAGATCATGTTGGTAGAGGTAAAGGTGGTAAGAAGTGGTTAGAATCTGGATATATTTTGAATATGTATCTATATATGTGTGTGTGCGTGTGTGTAGCCTATCAATTTCTTCAGTTCAGCCACTCAGTCGTGTCTGGTTCTTTGTGACACCATGGACTGCAGCATGCCAGGCTTTGGTTTGCTCAAATGCATGTCCATAGAGTCATGCCATCCAACCATCTCATCATCTGTGGCCCCCTTCTCCTCCTGCCTCCAATCTTTCTCAGCATCAGGGTCTTTTCCAATGAATCGGTTCTTTGCATCAGGTGACAAAAGTATTGGAGTTTCAGCTTCCACATCAGTCCTTCCAATGAAAATTCAGGATTGATTTCCTTTAGGATCAACTGGTTTGATCTCCTTGTAGTCCAAGGGATTCTCAAGAGTCTTCTCCAATACCACATTTCTTTTTCTTTTTTAATTTATTTTTTAATTTTTATTTTTACTTTATTTTGCTTTACAGTACTGTATTGGTTTTGCCATACAATGACATGAATCAGCCACAGGTGTATATCTGTCTCTTATACACATCTCACAAAAGTCCTTAGATTCANGTTTTGTTGTTGTTTTAGTCACTACATCATGTCTGAGTCTTTTGTGACTCTATAGACCGTAGCTGGTCAGGCTCCTCTGTCCATGGCATTTCTTATCAAGAATACTGGAGTGGGTTTCCATTTCCTTCTCCAGAGGGTCTTCCCAACCCAGGGATCAAATTTGTGGTTTCCTGCATTGGCAAGTGGATTCTTTACCACTGAGCCACCTGGGAAGCCCTCCTAGAGGCAAATAGACTCTATTATAGGACCACAACCAGCTAATATAAGAGGTTCAAAATGAGCATTTCAGAGAGACGGCATGAAAAAAAAAAAAGCAGTTCTTCATGTTGTAGATTTTTCACTCCTCACATATTTACCACTCACAAAAGTCCTTAGATTCACATGCATGTTGTGTCTGAATGAATGTGCCTAGTTTATTGGAATGCACACTTATTTAAATCACTATTATTGGTTAGTTTTTATTTGGATCAGTTCTTCCTCTTTTAACAAACAAGATGTCCTCAATTTATTGCCTCAGGCATGCAAGTAACTTTATCTTTCTGCAACTCAACTTAGTCTTTATGTTAAGCCTCCAGTCCACCTAATAACCTAATGTAGTTATTTAAGGTTTTTTTCTTTTTCCCAGTTATTGCAGATTTAAACTTTTGTCAATTCACAATTTTTTCCTCCCTCCCTATTTTAGTTCAGGTCATTTAAACTCCTGGATGCTTGTATGAGCTCTTTGTATTGTAGATGGGGAGTAGAACTGGTCATTGGTCCAACTGAGAGATAACATAGTGAAGGTCTTCACATTGCAGTTTCATCTCTTAAGTACAGACCAGCACACAGAGGAAATTCTAACACTCAGATGCTTCCCACTGCACATATAACAAAATTAAAATAATATCTACACAAGTTAGAAAAATTTTTATTATATTTTTCAAGTGTAAGTTGACCTCTGCTTCACTTTGGAGAGACTGTCTTATTCAGAAAAGAATTGTAAAGACAAAAATAATTTTAAGTATTGAGAATGGCATGAACATACTTTCCAAGCTGACTTCTAATTTTATGCAATTATTTTTATCCACACTATTCATACTCTGGGAAAACTTAACTTGATTCAGTCTCTAGATAGTTAAAGGAGAGTTTAAATGAGACTAGTTAACTATTTCAAATCAGAACTTTGATTCCAGTTTAATCAGTCCCTGACTGTGATCAGGACATTGAGGATACTGAAGATCTTATTCACTTCATACACACTCCTCAATGGTATATTTCATGACTTTATGGTGAAATCACTAGGAAAAGATCCAGTTTTCACGTCAAAATTAATCATTTATCAACTTAATCCTTGGTAGTAAAAGGTTATGAGACAGTTCATAAAACAAAATTGAAAGTGATAATACAGTCTCTACTCTCCATAATTTTCTTCCTTTAATTTCCACCTGAAGTCTTCAGTCTCCATGTCTAAAATCAAATAACATTATCTGTTTAAAGGTCCCTATCAGTTATCCTGATTTTGTCTTTTAGACAAAAGTTATGGAGACCTTAAATTTATTAACAAACATTGATAGACTATCTACCATATACCAAGTATTATGCCAGGCACTGGGATACTGCTGTGAATAAACAACAACAAAAAATCCATACTCATGGAGCTTGCGTTTTCTTGTGCATGCTAAGTCACTTCCGTGGTGTCCGACTGTTTGCATCCCTGTGGACAGTGGCCCACCATGGGATTCTCCAGGCAAGAATACTGGTTGGGTTACCACGCCTTCCTCCAAGGGATCTTCCTGACCCAGGGATTGAAACTGCATCTCTTGTCTCCTGCATTGGCAAGCAGGTTCTTTACCACTAGCTCCACTTAGATAGCATTTTCATGTGGGACGTGGACAGAATTAAAAATGCCATATTTTATTACATGCTGATAAGTACTATGGAGAAAAATAAAGCAGAGGGGGTAGTTTTACATTGTAGAGAAGGAAAGCCTCATGGAAACATTTTAGTGAAAACTGAATAAAGGAAAGGAGCAAGCCATGCAAGACAAAGGGGAAAAGCTGTTGAAATGGCAAGTTGAAAGGTTCTGAGGTGACAGCCTGCCTTGCATATTTGAGAAATACTGAGTACGTTTGTTGCCAGTATGTTTGTTGTGGAGGTATTAAAAGGACAGTAGAAGGTGAGAGCTAAGAGGTAAAAAAAGACTGAGGACATTGACTTTTACTGTGAGATTTGAAGCCATTTAGACGTTCTTGAGTAAAGAAGTCACACGATCTGACTTATATTTTAACAAGATCATTCTAGCTGCTAGGTTGAAAATAGCAATGGCAATGCCTAGTAAGACACTTTTACAGTAACCCAGACTACAGATGATGGTAGCTTAGATCATGTTGGTAGGGGTAAAGTGGTAAGAAGTGGTTAGAATCTGGATATATTTTGAATATGTATCTATATGTGTGTGTCTGTGTGTAGCCTATCAATTTCTTCAGTTCAGCCACTCAGTCGTGTCTGGTTCTTTGTGACACCATGGACTGCAGCATGCCAGGCTTTGGTTTGCTCAAATGCATGTCCATAGAGTCATGCCATCCAACCATCTCATCATCTGTGGCCCCCTTCTCCTCCTGCCTCCAATCTTTCTCAGCATCAGGGTCTTTTCCAATGAATCGGTTCTTTGCATCAGGTGAC
>SJYX01004557.1:237879-255278 GCA_006410675.1 Oreotragus oreotragus | reverse complement strand
CTTTATCGAGCCCATCTTTGCATGAAATGTTCCCTTGGTATCTCCAATTCTCTTGAAGAGATCTCTAGTCTTTCCCATTCTGATGTTTTCCTCTATCTCTTTGCATTGATTGCTGAAGAAGGCTTTCTTATCTCTTCTTGCTATTCTTTGGAACTCTGCATTCAGATGCTTATATCTTTTCTTTTCTCCTTTGCTTTTCACCTCTCTTCTTTTCAGTGCTATTTGTAAGGTTTCTCCATACAGCCATTTTGCTTTTTTGCATTTCTTTTCCGTCATAAGGAAGGTGTAATCTGCTTATCTGAGGTTATTGATATTTCTCCCAGCAATGTTAATTCAAGCTTGTGCTTCGAGCCTGGCATTTCGCATGACGTACCCTGCATATAAGTTAAATAAGCAGGGAGACAATATACAGCCTTGATGTACTCCTTTTCCTATTTGGAACCAGTCTGTTGTTCCATGTCCAGTTCTAACTGTTGCTTCTTGACCTGCATACAGATTTCTCAGGAGGCAGGTCAGGTGGTCTGGTATTCCCATCTCTTTCAAAATTTTCCACAATTTGTTGTCATCCACACAGTCAAAGGCTTTAGCATAGTCAGTGAAGCAGAAGTAGATGTGTTTCTGGAATTCTCTTGCTTTTTCAATGATCCAGTGGATATTGGCAATTTGATATCTTGTTCCTCTGCCTTTTTAAAATCCAGTTTGAACATATGGAATTCACGGTTCATGTACTGTTGAAGCCTGGCTTGGAGAATTTTCAGCATTATTTTGCTAGCGTGTGAGATGAGTGCAAATGTGTGGTAGTTTGAACATTCTTTGGTATTGCCTTTCTTTGGGACTGAAGTGAAAATTGACTTTTTCCAGTTCTGTGGCCACTGCCGAGTTTTTCAAACTTGCAGGATATTGAGTGCAGCACTTTTACAACATCATTTTTTAGGACTGAAATTTCTAGCTGGAATTCTATCACCTCCACTAGCTTTGTTCATAGTGATGCTTCCTAAGGTCCACTGACTTTGCACTCCAGGATGTCAGGTTCTAGGTGAATGATCACACCATCATTTTTATCTGGGTTATGCAGATCTTTTTTGTATAGCTCTTCTGTGTCTTCTTGCTATTTCTTCTTAATATCTTCTTCTGTTAGGTCCATATATTTTCTGTCCTTTATTGTGCCCATCTTTGCTTGAAATGTTCCCTTGGTATCTAATTTTCTTGAAGAGATCTCTAGTCATTCCCATTCTGTTGTTTTCCTCTATTTCTTTGCATTGATCTTTGAGGAAGGCTTTCTTATCTTTCCTTGCTATTTTTTGGAACTCTGCCTTCAAATGGGTATATCTTTCCTTTTCTTGTTTGCCTTTTGCTTCTCTTCTTTTGCCAGCTATTTGTAAGGCCTCCTCAGACAACCATTTTGCCTTTTTACATTTGTATTTCTTGAGCATGGTTTTGATCACCGCCTCCTGTACAATGTCAGAATAAACTTTACTCTACCTTAAATGTTATTCAAATTTTTCAGCTTTACCCAGAAATTTGAAAGTTGACTGGTCATGCTAGTTTCCATGTAAGGACGCTGTAGGCCATATGATGAGGAAGGTCACCGGTCCTTTTACCCACACCCAGAATCTCTACACAAAGGGGAAATTGTCATGTTTTTACTGACCCAAACACCACCACTCTTGATTAGCATATTTTTGCTTGTTATTTTATCCCAGCAGTCAACTTATTTAAAACATTACCCTTCTCGTTTTTAAAAATATACTGAGAATCTATCTAATCATTGGGGGGGAAATGTCAGAATATCTAATACATCCTCACAGTATATACATTTTCCAAGAAAAGTGTTTGGAGGAATGGACTCACAGACAACCATTTTGCCTTTTTGCATTTTTTTCCCTTGGGGATGGTCTTGATCATCACCTTCTGTAAAACGTCATGAACCTCTGTCCATAGTCCTTCAGCACTCTACCAGATCTAATCCTTGAATCTGTCATTTCCACTGTAAATCAGAAGGAATTTGATTTTGGTCATACCTGAATGGTCTAATAATTTTCTCACTTTCTTCAATTTAAGTCTGAATTTTGCAATAAGGAGTTTATGATCTCAACCATAGTCAGCTCCTGGTCTTGTTTTTGCTGACTGTATAAAGAATATAATCTATACTATCTTCAGCTGCAAAGAATATAATCAATTTAAGTTTGGTATTGACCAACTGGTGACATTCATGTCTATAGTCTTCTCTTGTGTTGTTGGAAGAGGGGGTATGTTGCTATGATCAATACATTCTCATGACAAAACTCTGTTAGCCTTTGCCCTGCTTCATTTTGTACGCCAAGGACAAATTTTCCTGTTTCTCCAGGTATCTCTTGACTTCCTACTTTTGCATTCCAGTTCCCTATGATGAAATGGACATCTTTCTTTGATGTTAGTTCTAGAAGGTTTTGTAGGTCATCATGGAACCATTCAGCTTCAGCTTCTTTGGTATCACTGATTGGGGCATAGATTTAGATTACTGTGATATTGAATGGTTTGCCTTGGAAATAAACAGAGATCATTCTGTCATATTTGAGAATGCACCCAAGTGCTGCATTTCGGACTCTTTTGTTGACTATGAGGGCTACTCCATTTCTTCTAAGGGATTCTTGCCCATAGTAGAAGATATAATGGTCATCTAAAATTAAATTCACCCATTCTGGTTCATTTTAGTTCATTGCTTCCTTAAAAATCGATGTTCAGCCTTGCCATCTTCTGTTTGACCACTTCCAATTTACCTTGATTCATGAATCTGACATTCCAGGTTCCCAAGCAATATTGTCCTTTACAGCAATATTTTTCTTTTCATCACCAGTCACATCACAACTGGGTGTAATTTTCACTTTGGCTCAACCTCTTCATTCTTTTTGAAGCTATTTCTCCACTCTCCTCCAGTATCATATTGGCCACCTACTGACCTGGGGATTTCATCTCTCAGTGTCATATCTTTTTGGTTTTTCATACTGTTCATGGGGTTCTCAAGGTAAAAATACTGAAGTGGTTTGCCATTCCCTTTCTCCCTCCAATGGACCATGTTTTTTCAGAACTTTCCACCATGACCCATCCATCTTGGGTGGCCCTACATGGCATGGCTCATAGTTTAGTTGAATTAGACAAGGCTGTGATCCATTTGATCAGTTTGGTTAGTTTTCTGCATTTGTGGTTTCCTTTCTGTTTGCCCTCTGATGGGTGAGGCTTGTGGAAGCTTCCTGATGGGAGGGACTGGCTGTGAAGGAATCTGGGTCTTGCTCTGATGGGCAGGGCCATGCTCAGTAAATCTGTAATCCAATTTTCTGTTGATGGGTAACTCCCTGTAGTTACCAAACTGTGGCCAAACTGTGGTAGGTGTAATGGGAGTGATGGCTACCTCCTTCAAGGACTTATGCCAGCACACCACCCACGGCTCCCAGGACTGTTTTATTCAGTGCCCCTGACCCCGCAGCAGGCCACTGTCCACCCACACCTCCACTGGAGACTCCTGGACACTCACAGGCAAGTCTGGCTCAGGCTCTTGTGGGGTCACTACTCCTTTCTCCTGGGTGCTTGTGGGCACAAAGTTTTGTTTGTGCCCTCCAAGAGTCTGTTTCCCCAGTTCTGGGGAAGCTCTATAATCAAATCCCACTGGCCTTCAACATCAAATTCCCCAGGGCTTCTCAGTCCCTTTGCCAGATCCCCAGGTTGAGCAAACTTTTGTGGGCCCTAGAATTTTGAAGCAGTGCAAGAACTTCTTTGGTGTAATTGTTCCCCAGTTTGTGGGTCATCTGCTCGGTGGCCCTTTGGTGGGGCTAATGGCAACCTCCTCCAAGAGGATTTATGCCACACGCAGCACCTCCCACGTCTACTGCAGCTAGAGTCACTGTCTGATCAAACTTGTTAGTGGAACACTTATGGGAGAAATAAAAAGTGTGGCATCAGGCTGAGATTTCTAAACTGAGCAACTAAAAAAATGGTGTTTCCATTTACTTAAGTGGTGAAGACTGAAAGAAGAGCAAAATTTTTGTTGTCTTCTCACTTGTAAATCACAGCACTGCTGCTGCTGCTGCTAAGTCGCTTCAGTCGTGTCTGACTCTGTGCGACCCCATAGACGGCAGCCCACCAGGCTCCGCCGTCCCTGGGATTCTCCAGGCAAGAACAGTGGAGTGGGTTGCCATTTCCTTCTCCAATGCATGGAAGTGAAAAGTAAAAGTGAAGTCACTGAGTCGTGTCCAACTCTCAGAGACCCCATGGACTGCAGCCAACCAGGCTCCTCCATCCATGGGATTTTCCAGGCAAAAGTACTGGAGTGGGGTGCCATTGCCTTCTCTGAAATCACAGCACACATGTATAGATTTAATGTAGCAAACATGGATACTGCATGGAGAATTCCTGAGCATTTTAAGAGAATCTCAAAGTCAGAAGATGCATTAAAAATCATCTAGCTTTTAAAATTTTTTACTTTGACCCAAAAGAAATAAATTTTACATCTTGACCCAGCACAGACAAGTATGAAAATACACATACAAACACACACACACACACAAAACACACTGACACACACACACATCACTGAAAGAAAAGTTTCATGCAACAAACATCCTTATTATGTATGATATACTCTGGAGTTTTGTTTTGAATTCTGGTAGTTTCCCACCAGGTTGATTTTACAACCCCTAGCTTGAAAAACATGATGCAACTCAACCCTTTTAGTGTCAGATGAGGAAACAAAGATCCAAAGAGAGTAAATAATTTATAAAAAATCCCCCAAACTTAGTGGCAATGCTGGGATCAGAACACAAGTCTCTTAACTCTTGGTTGATAAACAACAGAGTATTCTCCTTTCCAGCATTTTCCATATTTTCTCAGCAGAATGCCCTGAGTAGCAGCTTAAGAAGTTTTCTTAAATTAAATTTTCCCTACTATCTGCCTTATTTTCTAAGCTTAAATGTCTACAAATACAAACATAACAATGTATTTTATTAAAATATTAAATTACTTTTACTCAGCTTACATCATTCAAATGTACTTTAAAGTTATTCATGAATTATTCAAAGACAAATTTTAACAATCATAAAATTAATCAATTCTAATTCATTATAAACTTAATCATGTTGTATGCACACTGCATATGTTTAAAAGTTCAGGTTCATGATAATTATGGCTGACAATTCATTTTCACTCAATGAGCATTTATAGAGTACTACTATGTGCTAGTTCTGTGTGTGCTGGGGAAATAGCAAAGAATTAAGGAGTCCATCTGGCCTTAAGTAACTTACAATCTAGCAAGAAATAGTCAAACTATAGCCATGATTCAATGAGATATTTTATAGAAGATGTAAGAGATATTGTACAAGTATAGAGTACTCTTTGCTTACCTGCTTTAGTTACACAGATGAGAGACAAATTGATTCTCCTTGAAGGGCATAGATAGTTTAGAAAGACTACAAAGGAGCCTTGGAAGATAAACAGAAATTTGCTAACCACATTTTCATCTGGTAAAAAAAGATATAGGGAAAGGGAGAACAGTAGGGGGAAAAAAAGCTAGTATCATACAAATTGCATGTCATGTAGAGAAATTACTGATTAGATTACAGATATCACATTATTATTGGTCATACATGATGCTATTAGGTATTTAGATTTTATCCTAGGATGAATAAGTCATTGGAGGTGTTTAATAAAATGGAGCCATCAGGGAAGCCCCAAGAAAACAATTTTGGAAGCAATGTAGACACAAAATGGGGGCCTGCTAAGGATTAAGTTGTTTTGAAGTCCTAACTTCCAGTACTTTAGATGCATATCTTATTTGTAAACAGTCTTTACAGATGATCAAATTAAGATGAGGCCATTCAGTCCAGATGGTGTTAGCGGTGAAAAACTTGCCTGCCAATGCAGGTTTGATCCATAGGTTGGAAATAACCCCTAGAGGAAGGCACAGAAGCCCACTCCAGTATTCTTGCCTGGAGAATCTCATGGACAGAGGAGCTTGGCAGGCCATGGTCCATAGGATCAGAAAGAGTCAGATACAACTGAAGTGACAGCACACATTCAGTCATGATGCAATATGACTAGTGTCCTTATAAAATAAGAGAAATTTGGAAACAGACACAGGCATGTGCAGAGGGAAGGTTATGTGAAGAGACAAGGGGGAAATGACCTGTGAAGGTAGAGAATTGGAGTGATATATCCATAGTCCAAGTAACTCCAAACAAAGATCACCAGTAAACCACCAGAAGTTAAGAAAGAAGGATGGAATATAGTCTTGCCTGAGAAGGAATCAAGCTGGGACTTCCCTGGTGTCCAGTGATTGAGAACCCACCTTTTAATGCAGGAGACGTAGGTTCCATCCCTGGTCAGGGAACTAAGATCCCATATGCTGTGGGGCAACTACTAAGACCACTCCCTGCAATGAAAGATCCCACATATGTCAATTAAGACCCAACACAGCCCAATAAATAAATACAATTTTTTAACGGAAGCAACCAATTCTACTGATATCCTGATTTTTTATTTCTAGCACTAGAACTATAAGCCAGTAAATTTTTGTTATTTTGTTGTTGTTGTTGTTCAGTTGCTCAGTCATGTCTGACTCTTTGCAACCCCATGGACTGCAGCACCCCACTCTTCCTGCCCTTCATCATCTTGCAGAACTTGCTTAAATTCATGACCATTGAGTTGGTGATACCATCCAACCATCTCATCCTCTGTCGTCCCTTTCTCCTCCTGCTCTTTTGTCTTTCCCAGCATCAGGATCTTTTTCAATGACTCAGCTCTTTGCATCTGGAGCTTCAGCTTCAGCATCTGTCCTTCCAATGAATACTCAGGATTGATTTCCTTTAAGATTGACTGGATTGATTTCCTTGCAGTCCCAGGGACTCTCAAGAGTCTTCAACACCACAATTCAAAAACATCAATTCCTCCATGCTCAGCTTTCTTTATAGTCCAATTCTCACATCCATACATGACTACTGGAAAAACCATAGCTTTGACAATACAGACCTTTGTCGGCAAAGTAATATTTCTGGTTTTTAATACGCTGTGTAGGTTTGTCATAGCTTTTCTTCCAAGGAGCAAGTGTCTTTTAAATTCATGGCTGCAGTCACTGTCCATANCTCTCACATCCATACATGACTACTGGAAAAACCATAGCTTTGACAATACAGACCTTTGTCGGCAAAGTAATATTTCTGGTTTTTAATACGCTGTGTAGGTTTGTCATAGCTTTTCTTCCAAGGAGCAAGTGTCTTTTAAATTCATGGCTGCAGTCACTGTCCATAGGTATTTTGGAGCCCAAGAAAATAAAGTTTGTCACTGTTTCCATCATTTCCCCATCTATTTGCCACGAAGTGGTGAGACCTGGTGCCATGATCTTTGTTTTTTGAAAGTTGTTTTCAGCCAGTTTTTTCACTCTCTTCTTTCACCTTCATCAAGAGCTCTTTAGTTTCTCTTCACTTTCTGCCATAAGGGTGGTATCTTCTGCATATCTGAGGTTAATGATATTTCTCCTGGCAATCTTGATTCCAGCTTGTGATTTATCCAGTCCAGCATTTTAAGCCATTCTTTTTGTGTCGTTTTAAGCCACTCCTTTTGTGGTTTTCTTTTACTTCAAGCCTAGGAAACTAATAGAGCAGTGTAGCCTAAAGTGATAAGAGAATGAAATGGACAATGATAGTGGGAAGTTCAGAAATGTCATAAATCTATAAGATACTGTTGAAGTAAAAGCAACAAGGCTTAATGATTGGCAGAATACAACAAAGAAGAGAGAAGATTCCAAGACAGATGAAGTTTTTATTCTGTCTTAGTCAACTGAATGTAGTGTCTACATCCTTAGTGTCCTCATTAGATCTCTCCTGAGGTTGAGGACCTTATAAAAAGTCCTATGCTTTTCCTCTGGCTGGTGGTATCTAACCAAGCCATATTCTGACATCTCATACAAACCTTTCTTTGGGATGGATTCCCCAGTTTTCACTCTGTTAGCTTATAGCTATATCTGCTCCTTCTACCCATTTCTTCTAAGGCCTGCCTAAATTCCTTTCCATTTTACTTTTGTTCTGGATACTATCTATCAGATTATTAGCTAATAATTAGCTCTACATTCTGCCACCTTTAGACCAATTTCACCTCTCCCCTTTATGCAACACAAACTTCCAGCCTCCCAATTCAGTACGAAAAACTTTCACATGTCTAAGGAGCTAGGGTAGATACTAACATCATTAACCAAATTGTAATACACAGCAAAAGAAAACAGCAAGAAAGCCACTGAATTCATCTTCGTCAGCAAATAAGGAAAACTCAGCAGTGGCCACAGGACTGGAAAAGGTCAGTTTTCGTCCAAATCCCAAACAAGGGCAATGCCAAAGAATGTTCAAACTACCGCACAATTGCCCTCATTTCACATGTTAGCAAAGTAATGCTCAAAATTCTCCAAGCCAGGTTTCAACAGTACATGAACTAAGAACTTCCAGATGTTCAAGCTGGATTTAGAAAAGGCAGAGGGACCAGAGATCAAATTGCCAACATCCATTGGATCACAGAAAAAGCAAAAGAATTCCAGAAACACATCTACTTCTGCTTCATTGACTACACTAAAGCCTTTGACTGTGTGGATCACAACAAATTGTATCAGTACAGGAAAATTGGAAAATTCTTCAAGAGATGGGAACACCAGACCACCTTACCTGTCTCTTGAGAAATCTGTATGCAGGTCAAGAAGCAACAGCTAGAACTGGACATGGAACAACAGACTGGTTCAAAATTGGGACTAGAGTACGTCAAGACTATACATTGTCACCCAGCTTATTTAAATTATATGCAGAGTACATGATGAGAAATGCCAGTCTGGATGAAGCACAAGCTGGAATCAAGATTTCTGGGAGAAATATCAATAACCTCAAATATGCAGATGACACCACCTTTATGGCAGAAAGTGAAGAAGAACTAAAGAGCCTCTTAATGAAAGTGAAAGAGGAGAGTGAAAATGCTGGCTCAAAACTCAACATTTAAATAACTAAGATCATGGCATTTGGTCATTCATGGCAAATAGATGGGCAAAAAATGGAAACAGTGATAGACTTTATTTTCTTGGGCTTCAAAATCACTACAGATGGTGACTGAAGCCATGAAATTAAAAGACATTTGCTCCTTGGAAGAAAAGCTATGACCAACCTGGACAGTGTATTAAAAAGCAGAGACATTACTTTGCCAACAACGGTCCATCTAGTCAAAGCTATGGTTTTTCCAGTAGTCATGTATAGATGTGAGAGTTAGACCATAAAGCCGAGCGCTGAAGAACTGATACTTTTGAACTGTGGTGTTGGAGAAGATTCTTGAGAGTCCCTCGGACTGCAAGGAGATCAATCCAGTCAACCTTGTTTTGACTGCAAAGGAAATCAATCCTGAATATTCATTAGAAGGACGAATGCTAAAGCTGAAGCGCCAATACTTTGGCCACCTGATGTGGAGAGCTGACTCATTGGAAAAGACCCTGATGCTGGAAAAAGTTGAAGGCAGGAGGAGAAGGGGACGACAGAGGATGAGATGGTTGGATGGCATCACTGAGTCAATGGACATGAGTTTGAGCAAACTCCAGGAGATGGTGATGGACAGGGAAGCATGGTGAGCTGCAGACCATGGGTTTGCAAAGAGTCAGATATGACTGAGCAACTGAACAGCAACAACAACAGTACTCTGTAATGGCCTATATGGGTAAAGAATATTTAAAAAAAATAGTGGATACATGTATATATATATTATAAATATATATATGTATAACTATTCACTTTGCTGTACACCTGATACTAACACAACATTGTAAATCAACTATACTCCAATAAAAATTAAAAAAAAAATGTTTAGCTACTGAGTTCATTATTGGACATTATAGAGAATATATTTTGATACAAAAGGAAGGCACTGACCCATCCTTTCTCCAGGACTGCTAATATCCCACATACCCCATACAAAGTGATTGACTTACCGTATGTTCCTCTTCCCTTGACCATATCTCTTTGGTATGAACATGTATTCTGAACTGGGTCAACCAGACTGTCTCTACAGAAAAATGGAAATTGGTTTCCATATGTGTCTAAATATCTAACTTGAAAACTGAAGCAACTACAGTCTTCCATATGGATTAAGTAGCAGGGAAAGCTGATTTGCAGGGAGATAAGGATTAAGCAGATGTCAGACAGAAAGAAATATAAGAGAGACAGGGACACATGCTGCCTGGGTTCTTCAGATCTTTCCCTTTCCCGGTTCCAACCCCTTCCTGATAACAGCTGCACACCAGCCTGTGGACTCTGTGAAAATACCTTTGTACTCTTGTGATAAGCACACTCATCTTTTTATATCACCCTAACTAAAACTTTTTTCAAAGAATCCTAACCAACACAGAGTCGACTGTGAAATGTCTATATAACATCTAAGAGGAGAGGTAGTTTGAAATATGAATCTGAATACAGAGCAAGGGTTGGGGGAGGACATATGATTTTGATAAGGGAGTAACTGAAGTCACTAGATTAGATTAAGTCATAGCTCAAAGTGAAGGAAAACAGGGGAAAAGGGTAAAGAAAGGAAAGACAGACCTCTTATGAACTTTAATATGTAAGATATGGATCAAAGGAACAAGAAACTAAGAGAGAATGCTTCTGTGGAAACCAAGAAATAAAAGTATTTAGGCTATATTTAAGGCCTTCCCTGGTGGCTCAGAGTTTAAACCGTCTGCCTCCAATGCGGGAAACCTGGGTTCAGTCCCTGGGTTGGGAAGATCCCCTGGAGAAGGAAATGGCAACCCACTCCAGTATTCTTGCCTGGAGAATCTCATGGATGGAGGAGCTTGGTAGGCTGCAGTCCACAGGGTCGCAAAGAGTCGGACACGACTGAGTGACTTCACTTTCACTTTCATAGAAAATTCAATCACCACTGGCTTAAACAGGTACTGATTAATTTATCTCAAACAAGAAGATGTCCAGAACTGGTACCACAGATCAACAAGCCCATCAGGGTCTCAGGTTGTTCCTCTCTCTCCTACCACCATCTGAAGCATCTAGCCTTCACCTCTATGGTCACACATGGCTGCTACATCTTCCAGGTAGGAAGGAAAAAGAAAGGCAACAAAGTGATGGCCAGTAAGGGTTTTGTTATCAGGAAAACAAAAGCTTTATGTCTCATTGATTACACCTCTGTCATTTGGCCATCCCTAACCTGAGAAGGACTAGAAGAAAGAAGACTATGGTTTTAAGAGTTGAGTCAGCCAATTAGCTTTCAGCCAAAGAGTTTAATCAACAAAAACTATAGAGGGGTCAAGAATAACTAAAGACAAATGATGAGGTTGTTACCAAAAGGGTGTGGTGGGGTGGGGAGGCATCAGGTCTGGCTGCTCAATGATCAAAAGCCAAGAAATAGGCCAGCTTGGTGGAAAGGAAAGTTTGCTTTATTTCAGACACTAGCAACTGGACTGGTGGAGGGTGGCGGACACATCTGTCTAAAGGTTGACTATCCTCCCCACTCCCGACAAGTAGTGGGTGAGAGCTTTTATAGAGAGATAAGTGTCTAAGGCAGAAACAACACAGTCATGTCTAATAGTTATCCTCAAATCGGTCATCAGTGGTCTGACTAGCATCATCTTGGTTGTTTTAGATACAGTTAATCTTTAGTTCCAGGTTCATTTGTTCCCATTTCTTTGCGGCCAGTTCTTGGAATTGTGGCAGGTCATGTCCTGGGTACAGACTGGTCATCATGTAGCTAACTTCTCTACCTGGAGAAGTATCTATAAGACAGCTCACAGGATACGGCTTATAATATTATCTATAGCCCTTGAGAAAGAGCTAAAAAGTCCTTGACTATGCTTAATGACATTATTATTATTTAGTTTCCTTTGTTTTTCTTTGTTTCAGCATTTCTCACTTCTCTGATTAAACGTATTCCTTGGCTAAAGTTGTCCACAGACAACAGGCAGGCAGAGGACTTGATGGGGCAGGCACAAGGTCCATAGAGTCCTGCTGCATTTCAGGGTGAGGAGGATTTGGTAGTTGGAAAGTCCTCGGCAACCTTATCAAAAGCAATGTCAGGTACATATTGGGCATGGAGAGGGCTGAAGCCTAACTGGTGGCTGAGAAATGGGAATAGATAGTTCTTTTTTAACGTTTGAAAAGGAGAAAAATAGAGAAAGCAAAAGCTAAAGAAAAGACACAGTAGAAAGATGTTTTGCTTGGTTTCAAGACTGTGATTGCTCAGATGGTAAAGCGTCTGTCTACAATGTGAGAGACCTGGGTTCGATCCCTGGGTTGGGAAGATTCCCTGGAGAAGGAAATGGCAACCCACTCCAGTCCTCTTGCCTTGAAAATCCCATGGAGGAGCTTGGTGCAGGTTACTGTCCACGGGGTCGCGAAGAGTCGGACACGACTGAGGGACTTCACTTTGGACGTACAAACAATTGGAAAGGGGGAGATTTGAGGGATAAATGGTATGAAATAAAGACTACTTTCAAAACAAAAGTTTTAAAAAGAGGATTAAACATATCCTTGAAAACAAAACTTATTCCTCCTAAATAAGAAAGGAAGTAAAGCTGAATAACAAAAGTATAAGTTTGGATGTGGACAAGAAAAAAGTTGAATTGTTAAAATTCTATTGTAACAAAAATTCACTTTAAAACTGCTTAACTTTTAAAAGATAAACCTTGAACTCATTATCAACCAGTTTGAAGAAAGGCATGAGAATCTCGCCAGAATTTAGGTGTGCTTTGTTTACTCAGATTCCTGACCAGAAACAAGCTAAGTAGAGACCACTATGGGATTTTTTCCGACATGTAGAGAAACTGAGAAGAACGGGAGCTTTTATGAACATCTCACCATTTCATTTTCTTTCCTTCTCTCCTTCCCCAAACTAAAGGGCCCTAGAGACGATGGAGGCGATTGGCATTTTTCTCATTCTTCCGTAGTAATGAAAGCAGTGAGGAAGATAACGGTGGTGGCATGAGCAATGGCCAAAGTCCTTGCTTGAAGCATCCAGAACTTGCTCTGCAAATTTATTTCAACTTTGCTCTCAACTCCTTCACCTTAGAACATCTGGGAGGTGGCAGTCAACAAGGATGGAGAGCAGAAAGCCGCGAAAAGATATCTGGTTCAGCAACAGTGGTCACAGAGCTGGTCAAACCCGATGAAAGTGGAAACCACATTTTCAAAAATCAGAGCCATAATCTGACGAGCCCGCCCTGACGCCTGTAAAAGAAAATGATTTTTACTTTTCATTGGCTGACCCTCCCAGAGTTGAGACCTTTTTTCATTTTCATTGGTCATTGCTGCTGTCACGTCCTTTCACCACACCCAAAGCGCCCAGTGAGCTTTGGGGAAAACTGATTTACAGAGGTCGGGGGCGGGAGTTCGCAAGCAGCTAGACTGTTCCGCGCCCCCCACCCCGGCGCTTCCTCTTCACGGCCCTGCCCCGCCCCCTGGCCTGAAGCCACGCCCATTTCCCCGCCGGGCCCCGCCTCTCCCTCCAGAGAGGGCGGGGACCTGGTGGCGGCCGCAGCCGCAGGAATATGCTGGAAGCCGGCTGGCGGGCGCTGGGGAGGTGCTGAACGGACAGTTCCCGCCGCTTTATTTGCCCGGCGGCGGGTAGGAGGGTGGGGCGGCCTTAGAGTCCGCTGGGCACGTGAGCGATGGAGACCATCTGGATCTACCAGTTCCGCCTCATCGTCATCGGGGACTCCACCGTGGGAAAGTCGTGCCTCCTGCACCGCTTCACTCAGGGCCGCTTTCCTGGTCTGCGCTCCCCAGCCTGCGACCCCACCGTCGGCGTGGACTTCTTCTCCCGCCTGCTGGAGATCGAGCCCGGCAAGAGGATAAAGCTGCAGCTCTGGGACACGGCGGGACAGGAGCGGTTCAGGTAGGACCCCGGGCGCTAGGACCCTCCCCAGGGACCGCGCCGCCCCCTCCGTCCGCCTGGGGCCCCTCCCTAAGCGTGGCAGCACTGGCCCGAGTCGGGAGCAGCTCTGGCCCTTCCCTCTCGAAAGTGCAAACACTCCATTCTCGCTTCCCCTTTGCCCCTCCTCTTCCAGGGACGACTTCCTCCTCCGCAATTTCTCACTTCTTTCTTTGGCTCCTACTTCCTGCGCCCCCTTTCCGTTTTTCCTTTCCCGCCTGAACCCAGGTCACCCTCACCAGCCCCTCTTACCCAGCGCTCTGGCCCTGCTGGCATTTTAATCCCCAACTCTTCGGCTCCCCTGCTGCCTTCTCCCCAAACTCAGCGTCCCTCGCTGCGCACGCCCTGACCTGGCCACCCTTCTCCAAGCTCCGCTTTTCCTCCTCTGACCGAGCAGCTTCCCATCTATGCAGCCCCGGAGAACTGCATAGAAGGATTCTCAGATTCGTGATTGATCCATTTAGCTTCACAGCAAACAGTGCTCCAGCCCAGATTACAGCATGAGCTCATTGGGCACCGTGCAGACGGAGATGAATGCGGTAATGGTCTGAACATCTCACAGCACCGAATGTGGTCATCAGAAATACAGGGCCAGGACCCGTGAGAGTGTGTCTTGTACAGCAACCAAGGACACAGACACAACTGAGGAGTTTTTGTTTGTTTCATTGTTATTGTTTNCAAGAGTACTGGAGTGGGTTGCCATTTCCTTCTCCAGGGGATCTCCCTGACCCAGGGATCGAACCCAGGTCTCCCACATTGCAGGCAGACTCTTTACCCTCTGAGCCACTAAAGTGAATATAGTAAAAACATAGTAAGTAAAAATATAGTAAGTTTTACCTTAACTTCTATACCATAACTTTATACCTTAAACTTCTAGCAACTACTGATAATTAAGAAGTATAGGTAGTAAAATCTTCTTGAGTCTAAAACACTTTCCTTAAAAGCAACTTTTTTTGAAAATTTATTTATTTATTTTAATTGGAGGCTAATTACTTTATAATACTGTGGAAGTTTTTGCCATACATTGACATGAATCAGCCATGGGTGCACATGTGTCCCCCCAACCCTGAACCTTCCTCCCACCTCCCTCCCCACCCCATCCCTATGGGTTGTCCCAGAGCATCGGCTTTGAGTGCCCTGCTTCATGCATCGGACTTGCACTGGTCATCTATTTTATATATGGTAATATACATGTTTCAGTGCTATTCTCTCAAATCATCCCACCCTCACCTTCTTCCACATAGTGCAAAAGTCTGTTCTTTACATCTGTGTCTCTTTTGCTGCCTTCCACATAGGATTGTCATTACCGTCTAAATACCATATATATATGTTAATATACTGTGTTGGTGTTTCTCTTTCCGACTTACTTCACTCTGTATAATAGGCTCCAGTTTCATCCGCCTCATTAGAACTAACTGAAATGTGTTCTTTTTTTATAGCTGAGCAGTAGTCCATTGTCTATATGTACCATAACTTCTTTGTCCATTCATCTGCTGATGGACATCTACATTGCTTCCATGTCTTATTTATTGTAAAGAGTGCTGCAATGAACACTGGGGTACACGTGTCTCTTTCAGTTCTGGTTTCCTCAGTGTGTATGCCCAACGGTGGGATTGCTGAGTCCTATGGCAGTTCTCAGAGAAGGCAATGGCAGCCCACTCCAGTATTCTTGCCTGGAAAATTCCATGGACAGAGGATACTGGTGGGCTGCAGTCAATGGGGTCACGAAGAGTTGGACATGACTGAGCGACTTCACTTTCACTTTTCACTTTCATGCATTGGAGAAAGAAATGGCAACCCACTCCAGTGTTCTTGCCTGGAAAATCCCAGGGACGGGGGAGCCTGGTGGGCTGCCGTCTATGGGGTTGCACAGAGTTGGACACGACTGAAGCAACTTAGCAGCAGCAGCAGCAGCATGGCAGTTCTATTCCCAGTTCTGATTTAAGGAATCTCCACACTGTTCTCCATAGTGGCTGTACCAGTTTGCATTCCCACCAACAGTGTAAGAGGGTTGCCTTTTCTCCATATCCTTTCCAGCATTTATTGTTTGTAGACTTTTTGATGGTGGCCATTCTGACCTGTGGGAGATGATACCTCATTGTGGTTTTGATTTGCATTTTTCTAATAATGAGTGATGTTGAGCATCTTATCATGTTTTTATTAGCCATCTGTATGTCTTCTTTGGAGAAATGTCTATTTAGTTCCTTGGCCCACTTTTTGATTGGGTCATTTTTCTGGTATTGAGCTTTGTGAGCTGCTTGTATATTTTGGAGATTAATTCTTTGTCAGTTGTTTTGTTTGCTGCTATTTTCTTCTATTCTGGAGGCTGCCTTTTCACCTTGCTTATAGTTTCCTTCATTGTACAAAAGCTTTTAAGTTTAACTGGGTCCCATTTGTTTATTTTTGTTTTTATTTCCGTTACTCTGGGAGGTGGGTCATAGAGGATCTTGTTGTGATTTACATCAGAGAGTGTTCTGCCCTTGTTTTTCTCTAAGAGTTTTATAGTTTCTGGTCTTCCAGTTAGGTCTTTAATCCATAAAAGCAGCTCTTAAACTTATTGTAAGGGATGGTTAAATTGTTANTGGGAGGTGGGTCATAGAGGATCTTGTTGTGATTTACATCAGAGAGTGTTCTGCCCTTGTTTTTCTCTAAGAGTTTTATAGTTTCTGGTCTCCCAGTTAGGTCTTTAATCCATAAAAGCAGCTCTTAAACTTATTGTAAGGGATGGTTAAATTGTTAGATTTTAAAGATCTTTTCTGCTAAATACGTCATTGTTTTTTTATTGCCTTAAGAAAAATGTACATTTATTTTATATATACTATTTAAACTGGCTTCCCAGGTAGCCCAGTGGTAAAGAATCCACATGCCAATTCAGGAGACAAGGTTTCCATCCCTGGCTAGGGAAGATTCCCCTGGAATAAGAAATGGCAACTCACTCCAGTATTCTTGCCTGGAAAATTCCATGGACATGAGAGGCTGGTGTGCTGTAGTCCATGGGGTCACAAGGAATCGGACATGACTGAGCACACACACACATTTAAGTCAGACAGTAACACTCATAATAATGCAAGGACATTTAGGGAACATTTACTGACAGTGAGTCATACTATATTTTGTTTGGCTCTTTACCAAAGATGTATTCCTAAATTCACATATATATCAGTAGCTGCCTCCAAATACTTGCTTTTCTCTCATTTAGCAGAACAATTTCTCCATAAAATTGCATTAAAGTTATTGTTAAATCATTCTGTACCTTCGTCTAAGAAAATACAGATACTTATTTTGAGTAAGTGCATTTGTTTCATAGAAAGGTACTATTTAGTTCATGAATGTATACTCCTGTCATTAGTTGTAATCATACTGTTTAACTGTAATCAGGAATTTGTGAGAAACATTCCATTTACATTCTGTTTGGAGGTTAATTGGTGATCAGATATAAACAAAAACAAATCGGTTTTAGACAGTTCAGAAGATAGCTTAAA
>SJYX01004557.1:214019-225916 GCA_006410675.1 Oreotragus oreotragus | reverse complement strand
TTTTTTTTTTTCTTTTAAGCTTTTTATTTTGTTTTAGGGTATAGCCAATTAACAATGTTGTGATTCAGGTAATCAGGAAAGTGACTCAGCCATGCATATACATGTATCCATTCTCCCCGAAACTCCTCTCCCTTCCAGGCTACCACATAACACTGAGCAGAATTCCCTGTCCTGTACACTATGTCCCTGTTGGTAATCCATTTTAAATATAGCGTGTGCACATGTCCATCCCAAACTCCCTAACTATCCCTTCCTCTCATCCTTTCCCCTGGCAATCATAGTTCATTCTCTAAGTCTGTGTCTGTTTGCGTTCTGTAAGTTCATTTGCATTATTTCTTTTGAGATTCTACATTAAGGGATGTCATATGATATTTCTCCTTCTCTGTCTGACTTACTTCACTCAGTATGACAATCTCTAGGTCCATACATGTTGCTGCAAATAGCATTATTTCATTCTTTTTAATGGCTGAGTAATATTCCATTTTTTTATATGTACCAAATCTTTATTCCTCTGTTGTTGGGCATTTAGGTTGCTTCCATGTTTTGGCTATTCTAAACAATGCTGCAATGATCATTGGGGTGCATGTATCCTTTTGGACCATGTTTTCTCCAGATATATGCCCAGGAGTGGGATTCTTTGGTTATAGGTCACTAAAGTATTACAGCTTTAGCATCAGTCCTTCTATTTCTAATTTCATAGCATTGTGATCAGAAAAGATGCCTGATATGATTTCAGTTTATTAAACTAATCAAGGCTCACCTTGTGGCCCAGCATGTGGTGGATTCTGGAGAACCTTTCTTATGCACTTGAGAAAAATGTGTAGCCTGCTATTTTTGGATGGAATACTCTGTAAATACCAATTAAGTTCATCAGGTGTAAAGTGCCACGTAAGCCCTGTGTTTCCCTATTAATTTTCTGTCTGGATGACACGTCCATTGACGAAAGTGGTCCACTATTATTGTATTACTGTTGATTTTTCCCTTTATGGTTGTTAGTATTTGCCTTGCATATTGAAGTGCTCCTGTGTTGGGTGCATATATATTTATAATGGTTATATCTTCTTGGATGGATTCCTTGATCATTATGTAGTGTCCTTCATTTCTCTTATAACAGTCTTTGTTTTAACATCTATTTTGTCTGATATGAGTATTGCTATTCTAGCTTTCTTTTAATTTCCATTTGCATGAAATACTTTCTCCCATCCCTTTACTTTCAGTCTGTAAATGACCCTAGGTCTGAGGCGGGTATCTTGTAGACAGCATATATAGGGTCTTGTTTTTGTATCCACTCAGCCAGTCTATGTCTTTTGGCTGGTGCATTTAATCCATTTACATTTAAGGTTCAGTTCAGTTCAGTTCAGTCCAGTCACTCAGTTGGTCGTGTCCGACTCTTTGCGACCACATGAATAGCAGCAGGCCAGGCCTCCCTGTCCATCACCAACTCCCAGAATCCACCCAAACTCATGACCATCAAGTAGGTGATGCCATCCAGCCATCTGATCCTCTGTCGTCCCCTTCTCCTCCTGCCCCCCAATCCCTCCCAGCATCAGAGTCTTTTCCAATGAGTCAACTCCTCGCATGAGGTGGCCAAAGTATTGGAGTTTCAGCTTTAGCATCAGTCCTTCCAACGAACACCCAGGACTGATCTCCTTCAGAATGGACTGGTTGGATCTCCTTGCAGTCCAAGGGACTCTTAGGATTCTTCTCCAGCACCACAGTTCAAAAGCATCAATTCTTTGGCGCTCAGCTTTCTTCACAATCCAACTCTCACATCCATACATGACCACAGGAAAAACCATAGCCTTGACTAGATGGACCTTTGTTGGCAAAGCAATGTCTCTGCTTTTTAATATGCTGTCTAGGTTGCTCATAACTTTCCTTCCAAGGAATAAGCCTCTTTTAATTTCATGGCTGCAGTCACCATCTGCAGTGATTTTGGAGCCCAGAAAAATAAAGTCTGACACTGTTTCCACTGTTTTCCCATCTATTTGCCATGAAGTGATGGGACCAGATGCCATGATCTTCGTTTTCTGAATGCTGAGCTTTAAGCCAACCTTTTCGCTCTCCTCTTTCACTTTTATCAAGAGGCTTTTTAGTTCCTCTTCACTTTCTGCCATAAGGGTGGTGTCATCTGCATATCTGTGGTTATTGATAATTCTCCCGGCAATCTTGATTCCAGACTGTGCTTCCTCCAGCCCAGCATTTCTCATGATGTATTCTGCATATATGTTAAATAAGTAGGGTGACAATATACAGCCTTGATGTACTCCTTTTCCTATTTGGAACCAGTCTGTTGTTCCATGTCCAGTTCTAACTGTTGCTTTCTGACCTGCATGCAGAGTTCTCAAGAGGCAGGTTAGATGGTCTGGTATTCCCATCTCTTTCGGCGCACTAAGCGCGGGCGGCTGCGAGAGCCAGGCAGGCGCACTAAGTGCGGGCGGGAGGAGCGGGCGAGAGGAGCTACCCCACGTCCAAGGTCAGTGGCAGCAGCCTAGAGTGCCAGGCTGTGACAGCGCAGGATCTGCGAGAGGAGAGCTGTGCTCTTAATCCAATTATCTGCTGATGGGTGGTACTGCACGCCCTCCTTGTTAGTTTGGCCTGAGGTTACCCAGCCCTGGAATCTAAAAGCCCTGCATGCATGCCTTCATGCTAAGTTGCTTCACTTATGTCCTACTCTTTGCAACTCCATGGACTGTAGCCCACCAGGCTCCTCTCTCCATGGGATTCTCCAGGAAGGACAACTGGAGGGGATTGCCATATCCTCTTCCAGGTGATCTTCTCAACCCAGGGATCAAACCCACGTCTCTTCTGTCTCTCTCATTGGCAGGCAGGCTCTTTACCAGTAGAGCCACCTGAGAAGCTGCCAGGGTAGGAATAATGGCAGCCTCCAAGAGGGCTCACACCAAGGGGCACCTCCTAGGACTACTGCTGCCAGTGCCCCCATCCCTGCTTGGAGCCACTGCTGATCCACGCCTTTGCAGGAGACCCTCAAACACTAACAAGTAGATGTGGTTCAGGCTCCTGTGGGGGTCACTGCTCCTTTCCCCTGGGTCCTGGGGCACACAAGATTTGTATGTGTGTGCCCTCCTAGAGTGGAGTCTCTGTTTCCCCTGGTCCTGTGGGAGTCCTGTAATCAAATCCTGCTGGCCTTCAAAATTAGCTTCACTGGAGACTCCTGGTCCCTTTGTTGAATACCCAGGCTGGGAAGCCTGACATAGGGCTCAGAACCTTCACAACAGTGGCGGAACTTCTTTGGTAATATTGTTCTCTAATTTGTGGGTTTCCCACCTGGTGGGTATGGGATTTGATTTGATCATGATTGTGCCCCTCCTACCATCTTGTTGTGGCTTTTCCTTTGTCTTTGGACATGGGGTATCTTTTTTGGTGGGTTCCAGCATCTTCCTGTTGATGGTTGGTCAACAGCTAGTTGCAATTTTGGTGCACTCACAGGAGGACTTGAGCACCATCCTTCTACTCCGCCATCTTAAACCAGTCTCCCTCATGCATCTTTTTTAAGAAGGTACTTGAAGATGTGCTCTATCTCTCTCTATGTATACAAACACAGACAAGCACACACATGCATGTAAAAGAATAAACTATGAATGAAGACATGGGCTACAAGGAACAGGAGATTTATTTCTAAGGAAAAGCAAAGGAAATGCCCTAGAAAATGGTGAGGGGAGATCAGGGTGCTTTCTCTGCCCCAGATACCAAGGACAACCAGGCCAGATTGATTGGAGCCGGGCAGACGATTGTAGGAGAGAATCCTCAAGAAGGTGAAATTGACAGATAAGCTAACAGGAATGAACTTTCTAAAAGATGGCAACTGGCAGAGTTTGGGGTTGGATTATGAGGCCTGCATGGAAAATTTAGCAAAAAAGAAAAAAAAAAAGGAAGGGAAAAAAATGTCGTAGAGAGGACTCACTCATTATCTGATGCTTCTTTTCCTCTGGACACATGGGAGGAATTTATTTCCTTTCCCTCTTGCACTTAGAATCATATGACTATTTCTGGGCAATAGATTTGAGCAGAACTCACATGTGATAGTTTTAAAATACATCCTAGATTTTTTTAAATCTTCTTCCTATCAAGAGGTGGGTTATTTCTTACTGTAGCATAGTCTGGTCTATCTTGATTAATATGCAAGGTAATTATCAACTGTAAGGAAAAGAAATCATAGTTTGTTTCAGGGCTCAGCATTGAAAAGTTTACATAGTTAGAATAACCAAATGCCAAGAAATGATCTTTCTACAATTATGATATAATGATACAGTATTGGCAGGTTTGGGGAGTGGGAAAAATAAGGATGTTCTATAAGTATGCAGTTAACTTTGATGAAAACATGAATTTAGAAAAAGAACAGAAAAGAACAACCTATTCTAATTTCTTGAAAATAAAAGCTGCATAATTTCAGATATAGAATGAAATGAGAAAAGGATAAACACCAACATAAATTATAAAATGTGGAGAGATCTACAAAGCCACATGAAATGAAGCAATATTGAAAGAGTCTTATGGAAACAGAAGTCACAAAATGGTAGGAGGATTATAGCCCAAGAGAAAATGTTCTTTCCTTACATTAAATCACATAATGCATTATGTTACATGGAAGATCAAATATCATGAGACGCTGTCATCATCTCATTTTTGTTCTGCAAAAGGATGCCAGAAAGTATCAGAATAAGTGCTAGTCTTTTCTACACTTTCTGGTACCGTACCAAATGGAAAATAAACATCTTTCATTATTACCTTACAGACACACAGTGAAGCTAGAAACATTTCTCATTAATATCTAAATAAATTATTTGGATTTTCACATGACATGTCTACCATCTAGAATCCACTACAGAGGACAATTTGAATTACTACCAATTTAAATACAATAGTTCTTTAGAAAAGGTGAATGATTTTACCTATATGTTTATAGTGTGTGCTGCTATTCAGCCCTCTTCTCCTCTTTGTTATTTGGCCTATTTCATGAATCCCCACTATAAATATCAAAAGGAGATAAGCTCTTTTGTATTTGCCTCTGTTAGTCTCCCATTCGCTTATTATTTGCATGGTGCCTGGGGATAGCCTTACAGAGTCTGAACTTACTAATTCAGTTGTTTATTTATTTTCAACTCGCAATAGGCCTCACACATGCCTATTTTTGTTTTAGACACTAGGATATAATTCACCAAAAAATGAAAAAAATCTTCGCTGTTGTGCAGCTTATCTTCTAATGAGGGGAGACAGGCTATAACCAAATAAGTTGGAAAAATTATATAGACATTAGAATGGGTTATTTACTACAGAGGAAAATAGAGGATACAAGGTGAACAGAGCATTCTGCGGGGGAGGGTGATAAAAAGGCCTCACTGTCACAAAATGATGATCTGTGGTAAAAGGGAAAAAAAAAAAAAAAAGATGGTCACAGGAGAATTAATTCCCATATTCAAAGAGAGAATGTGGCCATTGGGTATTGTCAATATTACATATAGCCTCTAACAGAAAATTTGATTTTTTATGAAAAGACCTTGGAATTATACAAAGAAAGAGAATTTTAATATTTATATGTATGAAAAAAGATATCCTAAGTTATAAGCCCCAAGTTTCAGAAGTCATCCCTGATAACTCAGACGGTAAAGAATCTTCCTGTAATGCCGGAGACCCTGGTTCAATCCCTAGGTCAGGAAGATCCCATGGAGAAGGGAACGGCTACCCACTCCAGTATTCTTGCCTGGAGAATTCCATGGACAGAGGAGCCTGGCGGGCTACAGTCCATGGGGTTGCAAAGAGTTAGACACTACTGAAGCGACTTAACACATTTCAGGAGGCAAGAGCAGGGACGATTAAAGTCAGTAATAATAAGAGGAGAGGGGGAGATGTGTTTTGGTCTCTTGAAAGCAGTCCTAAGGGCCTGGATTACAAGGCAAGTGAAGCAGGTAAATAAAGCATCAACACAATGACTATTCCCAGAAGGGCAATAGGAATGTAATGTCATGGTGAAAAAAGGCACTCCCAAAGCTATTGCATTTGCAGGCTGCTTGCTGCCAACAGCCTTTTGACATCAAAGTACTTCCATCTTCCAAATGCCTGTTTGGCAATTGGCAAAGCCACAGGAAAGGCATTTCCAGAATGGAACAACTGGCTCATTTTACCCAAGTAAAGTCAGCAAGTGTTCTATGTTTTGTTGTTTTGTAAGAGGCTAGTGCACATCCTATAAAGTTCATAATAATAAAATATAAGATCTCATTCATACTTGGTTGCATTGCCCATATATTAAGTAACTCTATAAATGTAAGCAAACTCCAGTGCTCTCAATTTCATTTGTCTATATATATTTCAGGAAAAGAAATTAGAGAGAATGATTAAACAGTTTAAAATGTTTACATAAACAAGACAACCTTTTTCCTTTTCTATTCTAAAGTAAATATACATGTAGGAATAAATTTTGAGATGAGTGGATAAAGAAAATGTGGTATATACATACAATGAAAATCATTCAGTCATAAAAAAGAAAAAGAAACCCTGTCATATGCTACAACGAGGATGAATCTTGGGAGCATTATGTATTAATATGTGAAATTGAGACAGGAGAGAAGTAGGCAGGTCACAATCTTTAAAAGAATGACATACATAGTCATTGAGGAGATGACATAAACTGGTTAGAACCAGCTAGGCCCAAGATTGCAGAAGATTTGACTTCCAGTAGAATTTAAGCCTCATTATATGCTCATTGTTACATAGTAGCATGCTAAATCGGAGAAGGCGATGCCACCTCACTCGCCTGGAAAATCCCATGGATGGGGGAGCCTGGTAGGCTGCAAGCCATGGGGTCTCTGAGGGTCAGACACTACTGAGCGACTTCACTTTCACTTTTCACTTTCATGCATTGGAGAAGGAAATGGCAACCCACTCCAGTGTTCTTGCCTGGAGAATCCCAGGGACGGTGGAGCCTGGTGGGCTGCTGTCTATGGGGTCGCACAGAGTTGGACACGACTGAAGTAACTTAGCAGCAGCAGCAGCAGCAGCAGCATACTAAATGACATACCCACAGGTGCCATGAAAATTCCCAAACTGACCATAAAAGACCAAAAAGTGGGCAGTGGTCCAACTCCTGGAAATCCTTGTCCCTTTCCTGAAAGAATTGGAATAATCCTCCTACTTGTTAGCATATGTAATTACCCAGCCCATAAAAACTAACCACCCCATTTATCAGGGCCTCTTGACTTTTTAGATGGCCCACACTTCATCTCTGTAGTGTGTATCTCCCAGAAAAACTTGTTTTCACTTTACTGTGGCTTACTCTTGAATTCTTCCCTGCCAAGGACACTTACTTGGTGGCTTGTCTCAGGGACTCACCTGAGACCTGGGACATGACTATCCTCTTGCTCCCCATTTTCCTGCAGCAAAATAAGCCAGTCACAGAGTGACAAATACTGCATGATTCCACTTATATGAGGTATTTGCAGAAGTCAGACTCACAAATGCAGAAAGCAGAATGTTAGGGCTGGGCATGGGGGAGAGAGTAGGAAATAAGAAATTGCTATTCAGTGAGAATGGAAGTATCAGTCATGCAGGATGAAAAAGTTCTAGAGAATCTGTTGTCCAACATTGTGCTTAGAGTTAACAATACTGTATACTTTAAAGTTGTTAAGAGAGTAAATCTCATGTGTTTTTTATCACAATTTTTTTTTATGAATGAATTTTGACTTTATAAAGCTATGTTGAAAGTTTATGTTTGTAACTTTGTTTTGCATCATTCTTTCCTACAAAATATCTGTAGCATCTGTCAATCAGATCTTTGGTTGCCAGCAGCAAATCAATTTGAGAACTTTAATAAAAAACAAAAGCTACTGGAAGCATGTCTGAGTCACAGAGCCTTGACAGGATAGCTGGGGACCAGGCTTGGAATGAATCCAAAGATCCCAGGGCGATAACCATAGGAGGCCAGTGTGGTCCCCATGATACTGCTGCCCCTTTTTTTGCCTTTTCACCCATTGCCATAAGAAACCCTGAATGGACAGTTGGCAGTCTCAGCTACAAATTCAATAGAAGTGTCACGAGATTCTCTAGTGAAAGCGTTTCTCCCTTGGATGCTAAAACCTTTACATCAGCAGAGTTCAGAGTCACAGAGATTAGAAGCAACAAAAAATGTTAGTGACTCATTAAGTGTAATTATAAAAGGTACCATCACCCCACTTTTACCCTTTGTTTCCCATACCACAGCATCTTTTTATGGGGAAAAAATCACTACCTACTATATTCCTCACTAGCTTAGAACATATACATCCTGAAGGATCATGCTAAAATTTTACAGGGTGTCAGCTCCTGGGCATGAGCATAACTGAATCTTTTTTTTTTTTTTTTAATTAAAGTTGATTTACAGTGTTAGTTTCAGGTGTACAGCAAGTTGATTCAGTTTTTTTATGTGTGTGGGGGGTGGCGGGGCGGGGGTTGTGTGTGTGTGTTCTCTTTGAGATTCTTTTCCACTTAGGTTATTGTAATGCATATTGACTATTTTGTTTACTTTTGGCTGTGCTGGGCCTTTGCTGCTTTGCCCAGGCTTTCTCTAGTCGTGGCAAGCAGAGGCTACGGCTCCTCATTGCAGTGGCTTCTCTTGTTGCCAGCACAGCCTCTAGGTACGTGGGTTTCAGTAGTTGTAGCATGTGGGCTCAGCAGTTGTGGCACATGGGCTTGGTTGCTCCTCGGCATGTGGAATTTTCCTGGACTAGGGATCGAACCCATGGCCCCTGCATAGCAGGCAGATTCTTATCCACTGTGCCACCAGGGAAGTTTATCTAAACAAATAGATAAACTTCTTGTTTATCTATTATATATGTGTGTGTGTGTGTATCTGTTAACATAATTGGATCTTAATAACCCATTCCACAGTTTTATAGGTGTATGCCTCTAGGCAATAGTGATATAAGATCATCGAATCTTATGGAATCAGCCCATTTCTTCCTCAGTTAACTGAAACCTTTTGGTCTGCAGCAAAGTGTGAGATATCATGACTTTGTATAAGGCATTCCATAAGTTCATGGATGGTGGTGCTAGCATGGCTTGAGTCCACGTTAAATGTCTTTTACAGTGAGAACATATCAGTGACCCCTTTGTGATGGTTTTCCCAGGTAAGGTACCATATTCAAGATACCATTAACTGCTAGAAAATCGAGTATTAAGCTATTAAAGTTGAGATACGAGAAAGTCTATGTTGAGCCCAGTCAGCCTGCTACCATGATCACTTTGAGTCCAAAATAGAATAAAAATACTGACTGATGAGTGTAGGACAGGACATTTTGTTTAGCCGATTATTAAGAACTCCTTCACAAAGGAGGCTTTTGGTAAATATTCACTTTGGATACAGTATTTGCATACTCAAGACCCATCCACACATCCCGAATATCCTTAGTATCAATCTTCTGACTTTGTTTTTTCCAGCATACCTAACCCTTAGCTTCTGCTCATGAATTGATGTAGGTCCTTAACATACATCTCTCCATCTCTTCCTCTGGTAAAAGTTCCTCTTTATGGAGGATTTCTCCTTTGGAAGAAATGGAAGGATTTCTCCTTTCCCGTATTGAGTGGAATTGACTGATGCAAACATATTATTTAGAGCCATCTGTAAGGCAGACTTGAATTTTTTTTTCCTCTTTGATTATAGGGGGAATCCACATAAGCCCATAGGTTGAGAGGGTGTTGCAGAAGCAGACATGCTGGATGTGTGAGCTGTGTTGCTCCCGGTCCCCTCAGGTTCCACCTCTATTCCTGCCTGTGTATATGACTTCTGTTTGATGACATAGTTCCTGCCTATGAATCAGAACACCTAGCTCTTGATGAGCACTCGGATTGCACAGACACCTGTTGTTTGTTAATCTCTATCAAAGCCAAGTTTTAAGCCAAGAACTATTTCTCAAAAGCATAATAGCTCTTGACAAAGAGGGCATGTCTGTATTCTAAAATGTTATGCTTGTAATTGTCCAGTGGAACCTTCCCTAGGCTTTCTGTAAATCATTTATTCACTCAATGAGACTTTCAAAGCCCAGAAGGAAATAGATATAAAATAACATGCAAGAGATGTTGTTGCTTAAAAAAAAAATTGTTACTCTTCATTCCTTACAACTCTTGGATTCTTTACAGGAAGACCTATCTACCTAGTTCTTTTAGGGTTTATTCCCTGCCTCCTTAAAAACACCTTGAAGACCTTCTGAAGACCTAGGTGTCTCAACCCAAGAGAGGAACTTCCAGAGAAAGATAGATGCGCCCTCATCATCTCTGTAAGACCTGGCTCTCAGGTTCTGTTTTTCAGTCTTGAGGCTTGTCTCTTCCCCTAAATAACTGACAGCATGGATACCCAATTATTTTAGGGAAAACCCTACTTCTTAAGACAACTAATTCTGAATTTGAAGCCTAACTGTATCAGAATTCTAAATCTAATATCCAGATACAAATTGGAGATCAAGTTATTATATTGAAAAAGGCAGATGTCCTATTGAGGCCTTTTATCCTGTCTCTTATACTTCAAAGCCAAGTTTTAAGCCAAGAACTATTTCTCAAAAGCATAATAGCTCTTGACAAAGAGGGCATGTCCGTATTCTAAAATGTCATGCTTGTAATTGTCCAGTGGAACCTTCCCTAGGCTTTCTTTAAATCATTTATTCACTCAATGAGACTTTCAAAGCCCAGAAGGAAATAGATATAAAATAACATGCAAAAGATGTTGTTGCTTAAAAAAAAAATTGTTACTCTTCATTCCTTACAACTCTTGGGTTCTTTACAGGAAGACCTATCTACCTAGTTCTTTTAGGGTTTATTCCCTGCCTCCTTAAAAACACCTTTAAGACCTTCTGAAGACCTAGGTGTCTCAACCCAAGAGAGGAACTTCCAGAGAAAGACAGATGCGCCCTCATCATCTCTGTAAGACCTGGCTCTCAAGTTCTATTTTTCAGTCTTGAGGCTGACAGCATGGATACCCAATTATTTTAGGGAAAACCCTACTTCTTAGGACAACTAATTCTGAATTTGAAGCCTAACTGTATCAGAATTCTAAATCCAGATGTCCTATTGAGGCCTTTTATTTCAACTAATTATTAATAAGGGCTGTTTTATAGAATATGTTACATATATTTTGCTATTATTTTATTCTATGGAATGATTTGCCAGCTGTATTCCAAATATGTTTTCAAAACTAAATACAGAGTGCTAAAATATATAGCATTTCCTACAGTGTAAGACATTCCTCTGCCTAATAGACAAGCATTTCAGTGCTGAGTTTTTTAATTAATTTATTTATTTTAATTGGAAGCTAATTACTTTACAATATTGTGGTGGTTTTTGCCATACATCAACATGAGTCAGCCATGGGTGCACATGTGTCCTCCAATCCTGAACAGTGTTGAGTTTTTAACCACAAAAGCATGTTGGTTTGGGCTTCCCTGGTGTCTCAAAGAATCCACCTGCTCACTGAAGGGACATAGGTTCGATCCCTGACCCAGGAAGATCCCACATGCTGTAAAGCAACTAAGCCTACGTGCCACAACTATTGAGTCTGTGCTCTGGAACTCAGGAGCTGCAGCTTCTGAACTCACATGCCTCAACTACTGAAGCCCATGTACCCTAGAGTCCATGCCCAGCAACAAGATAAAGCACCACAACAAGGAGTCCATGCACCCTCCAGTCCCAACTTGCTGCAACTAGAGAAAGCCACATGCAGGAACAAAAACCCAGCAGAGTCAAAAATAAATAATAAAAATAAATAAAATTGTTTTTAAAATTCATATTGTTTTAAATTATACTGGTAGTAAATTAATTGGCAAAGGGGGAGTAATACAGACTTGGTTCTGAGTAAATGACAGCTAATATCAGTCTAATATCAGCCTTATTTAGGTTTCCCTTAAGATACTATGTGC
>SJYX01004557.1:194016-212858 GCA_006410675.1 Oreotragus oreotragus | reverse complement strand
GTTTTTTCTTACTGTCTCCAGCTGTATGGTACAGTAGTCCTTGAAAGAGGTTTTTTTAAGCAGTCACGTAACAGCCTCTCTATTAAGAATTCCAAGGAGAAGGGCAGGCAGGAGATATGCAGAGGGGAGGTAATCTTTCTTCAACAAATTGTACTTGTGGTATCCAGACACTGAACTGAGCTGTGATTTCAGCAATAAGGATAAAGAAGGTATGTAAAGTTACTGACCCTTCACAAATATCTTTGGTGCCTCAGGCAAGAAACACTTGCTTAAGGATGATCTAAATGCTTAAGATCACTGACAACTTGGGTAATTCCCTAACAGTGCAGTGTTTAGGACTCCATGCTTCCACTACAGGAGTCCCAGGTTTGGGAACTAAGGACTTTCCAGGTGGCTCAATGGTAAAGAATCTACCTGCTAAGCAGGAGATGCAGGCTCAATCCCTGGATTGGGAAGATCCCCTGGAGAAGGAAATGGCAACCCACTCCAGTGTTCTTGCCTGAGGAAATCCCATGGACAGAGGAGCCTGGCCCGGCCACAGTCCATGGGGTTGCAGAGTCAGCCACAACTTAACAACTAAACCACCACCACCACCACCAGGGAATTAAGATTCTGCAAGCCACGTGGCTTGACAGAAAAAGAAAAATCACTGACAACTTGAAAGCTGAGACACTTATGTAATCTCTGGCTCGGACAACATTTAACATGTTCCCTCTCCAATAAGATTAATTAATCCAATATAACAAATATTAAAGTACATCTATCACTTGTCAGGCAATTAGATACATAGATGGAATATGTTTAGCCCTCAAGAAAACATATTTGTTGTTATGTCTTCATTAAGTAGAAGACATACGAACAAATCCAATCAGTACATTATGAAAATTGATAAATAATGGCAGTATGCCAAAGGTTCAATGGAGTTATTAGAGAAATACCTAAGAGAGGTAGAGGAGGAGAAGACAGTGACAAGGAAGGCTTTTTATATGATAGGATTTTTTAACTGACTCTCTAAAGAAGAAATGGGAGTTTGCTAGGCAAAGAAAAGTGTAAAAGACATTCTAGGTAGAGAAAACAACATACATAAAGGCAAAAACTATAAAACGTATGGCCTTGCCATCTTGCCTCTTGATTTAGTCAGGAAACAAATGGTACACTTGAAAGGTTAACTGCAAAGAGTTTAATCAAGATGACTATTTCCAGAAATGTGGGCCAAGTCAAGGGCACCAACAAAGAATGGTGAAGCATTCAGTGGGACGCTATAATGACCTGCCCAGAGGGACAGGGAAAGGGAATGAGACTGCCAGAACCTGCTGAGAGGCAGAGGCGTGGGAGAGGGACTACCCAACAGCAACCTCAACCAGAAGCAGAAGAAAACAACCACTACCAAATCACAGCCTGGCAGAGACAAAGTGAAAGTGAAGTCGCTCAGTCCTGTCCGACTGTGGCCCACCAGGCTCCTGCGTCCATGGGATTCTCCAGGCAAGAATACTGGAGTGGGTTGCCATTTCCTTCTCCAGGGGATCTTCCCGACCCAGGGATCGAACCCAGTACTCCTGCATTACAGGCAGATGCTTTAACCTCTGAGCCACCAGGGAATCCCAACAGAGACAAAGGAAGGGGTAAACACCCTGTCCTCCCTTTCCTCCAGTCTCCAGCAGAACCCCCCTCCCGCTAACTGAATCCCACTGCAGCCCAGAGGGCAAAGGGGTTTGAGAAAGTTTCTGTAAAGGTTGGCTTTCTGAGGCCGGGAGAGCAGAGACTAGATCCGTAGAGGCCAACAATCATTAGTACATACATCTCAGATTCATATCCCGTGTAACCCAGGACTAAACCTCTAACTGACATGACGAGTTTGCCCTCGTTTCGTCTTCCTTGACTGATATAAAGAGTAGGAAAAGATTCTTAAGATCATTGCAACTTCTGCTCTGAACCAAAACTTTAGGTATACATACTTTTAATCACAGTAATGTGATAATTATCCTATCAGATATTTAAAAATAAGTAATCCTGAGTGTGAGATGACATATAAGTGCTTATTTGTCTATCTAAAAATACCTACTTTAATATTGTCAGTGGATGAAACTGGCTTGCATATTAGTTTCATAGAATTTTTTTGTTCATATGAGATACTTCATATTTGATTTATAAACTCTAGTTAAATCACATTTAAAGTATCTTCAGATTTTGTTATGGTGCTACATTGTTTGAAATAGAACAAGTTGTCCTTTTACAACTTTTTTTTCTATTTATTTTTCAGATCAATAACTCGATCTTATTACCGCAACTCAGTTGGTGGATTTTTAGTATTTGACATTACTAACCGACGATCTTTTGAACACGTGAAAGATTGGCTGGAAGAAGCAAAAATGCACGTACAGCCATTTCAGATTGTATTTCTGCTAGTGGGACATAAATGTGATTTAGCTTCACAACGTCAAGTTACAAGGGAAGAAGCTGAAAAACTGTCAGCAGACTGTGGTATGAAGTATATAGAAACCTCAGCAAAAGATGCTACGAATGTTGAGGAATCCTTCACTATCTTGACAAGAGACATATATGAACTTATTAAAAGGGGAGAGATTTGTATTCAAGATGGCTGGGAAGGGGTTAAAAGTGGTTTCGTTCCAAATACTGTACATTCTTCTGAGGAAGCAGTAAAGCCCAGGAAAGAGTGCTTCTGCTGACTTCAAACATGCCAAAGAATTAAGAACAGATTGGATGTCATTTCAGGATAAATACCAACATTAACAACAGAATGATATGATGAAAGCATTTTAAAAAGTTATAAACCCATGCTAATGCTGTTTTGTAAGGTATTTAATTCAGAGCAATATGCTAACTTGTTAAACTACCAGATTGGTATTTTGCTAAATTATCAAGCAAAGCAGACAACATTTTCTGGAAACTGGAGTGTCTACATAATTGCCTTCATTCTTATTTTGTTAGCATATAACTGACCATAATATCCAAATATGTCAATATTACTCGTGTTTCTTGATAGTTTGAAATGGATGTTTTATGCACACATACAATCTATTGAAAAGATTTTATCAGGAATTACATTCTCTGGCATTAATTAATATTAAATAGTAAAATGGATTTAAAAGTACACTGTTCATTTACAAAGTAAACAATCTCAGAGTTATTAACTAGACCTAAAATAACAATTTCTTGCTTAAGGTGGCAGGTTTGTAACCATTCTCTGAAATATTCTCCCTTAATTTTGCCTGAACATGAAAAGATAAGTTTTATATTAATTTTTGTTCTCTGATTTATTGCTCCTGAAAATTTTATGTTTTATAGAGACATTTAAGGATCTCAGCAAAATATTTTATTATAAATATTTGTAAAAATCAAAATGAAGGATCACTATCAGCAAATGTTTTGTTTTTATAGTATACTGTCCTTAATAAGATAAGAAAAATGAATTTATATACTGATGATATTTTCAAAGAAAGTAAATCCAGTCTAACTTGAGCTATTGTCAAAATTATCAATATAGGTAAGTGTAGAATATTTTTAATAATTGCTTTTTATGTTCAAATGAATTTCCAAATTTCCCCATTTCAATACAAGGAAAGTATAAAAAATATTTTTGGGGGCAAGAAAAAAATGACTAGATGTTTGAAATAGCATTGATCATCAGTAAAAGTAAAAATAAAATAATGAGTTAAGGCTATAAGATAATGTTTGAGCTTCCTAATTTTTAACTTGTTAATTAAATCCCTCTCCTGGAAGGGATGTTTTTATGACAATGTCAAATATTTTATAATATACATTTCTATTCTGTTCTGTAAACCATTCTTGATCACAAAGAAACTGCTTTTTGGAATCATAAGGTCTTTACTGTTTAACTGTAGTTGCTTCATTTGTTTGAAAACCAAATTTGTATAGTAGAAAGAATATTTAATGAGAAATCAGAAAACCTGGTCCTAAGCTTGCCTTTGCTTTCCAGCATTCATACATGAGTAAGTAACTTAAATTCTGTTAGTTTTCTCATCTGTAAAACAAGGCTAATGACCTCATTAATTGTATTTCATGGAATTATTTTGGGAATCCAGTGAATCATGTAGAAAAGTTTTGTGAGTGGAGAAAGAATTATACAAATGTGAGATCAATATCAACTGCTGATGCGCATACTATTATATTTACAGTGGATGAGAATTTTTACAATGGATGAGAATTTTTCCCATGTTATTTTCCTTCCCTCCCAACACAGAAGGAGTAAAGAAGGCGTATGCTTTCATGGACCTGGCGCAGTTCTTGGCTTGATGTATTTCTGTAGACTGTTACCCTGAAACTCCGCTCCTCTAAAGTGGAAATGTTAGGCAAGAAAATCCCACGAGACTTAATTCAATCAAAAGTCATGTTTGAATGTGGTTTTTGTGCCTCTTTGAATGTTTAAATACTAGTACCTTTCTAGGTTAATGTAAGTATTTTTATAGTGCCTGTAGAGACTATAAATTATACCATCACTATAATTTTTTGAATATATTGTAAATGTTTTCTTGGTATCCTTGGATTAATTTTACTTGAGTAAGTTCAGACTGTAACTGGGCAGATAAGACAATACTGTCACCCCAAAAGTGAAGTAGTCTAGTTTTATTGTTATAATTTAAAATCTTATAATTTTCATCAGTTCAAAGTAGCATAAACTCACATAGTGAATACTTAACAGTAGTTTAAAGTACAGTTATTTGTGGCTACTTGTAAAGTTAAGCCCCTAAAATATAAAATGTGATTTAACTTTCAGTGGATACCCTTTGTATAGCACTCATGTTTGGTCAAAGCGTATGATATGTTCCGAGATTTAGAATCAAATTAAGAAATCAAAAGAAACAAATGGGAATGCAGGGCTCCATAAAGCTGATACTTAGCAGAATCACACATAAGCAGAAGCAAGCATCAAAGTGTAATTCTTATATTTTGGTTGATATTCTTTCCATAATCATCCTGTGTCAGGGTGTGTGTGTGTGTGTTGAATAAAAGGGGAAATGTCATCTAACCGAATCCACAAAGTCTAAAATTGGGTTAAATCATTATATTATAGAGGAGCTGAAATTTTTGAGTTCTTATACCAGGTTGCCAAATATCTTTATAACCTTAGCCAGATATCTTTATCTATTTATCTGCCTATCTCCCTATACATATAAGTAACTGACCTATTTTCTTACACATCATTATGTAGCATATGGATAATAATGCCAATGTAGTAAAGATATTAGCTCCAGGCAAAATATTTTGACTAAGGTTCTTATAAATCAGAAATACTCGATTTTACATTAGAATTGTATAATTTAATATTTAATTTAAACCTTACTTAAAAACTTTAAAATGAACAATGTAGCTAATTTAATAATTAGCTAATTATTAAATACTTTAAATGTGATTAAAAAGAAATGAAAAACTATCCAGTCATATAACAAATTTGTCCCTGACAGAAATTGCTCATCTTGAGTATTATTAACACTTCCAGGGCATGTAGTGATATGTTTCATTAAATGGTAAGCTTAAGCCAAAATGATTATGTAATTGGAGTGTGGAGTGTGTAAATGTGGCCTTTATATACACGGTAGTAGCAAACAAGAGTTTTTGAGCCTGGAAACTTGAGACTTTACTCTAGGTTTCCCAAAGCTTCAAAGCAATTTCAGTTTGTTTGGTTGGTTGGTTAGTTGTAGTTGGTTTGATTTGGTAGCAACCAAAGCAGTCATTTCTATTATTGTTAAGATAACTTTGGCAGTCTTTTTATCCAACTTTACATCATGAAGAAACTGAATCTATGGATTAATAAAATCATCTTAGTGCTGCTTTTGTCAGATTTTTTATTGCCATTGGTTAAATTACGAACAAAGCTTCAGGCTTCCATGGTGGTCTAGTTGGGTTAAAAGTCTGCCTTGCTCTGCAGGGGACACTGATTCCATCCCTGATCCAGGAAGATCCCACATGCCACAGGGCAACTAAGCCTATGTGCCACAACTACTGAACTCACGCTCTAGAACCTGCGAGCTGCAATTACTGAGCTCAAGCTCCTCAACTTCTGAAGCCCTTGCGTCCCAGAGCCTGTGCTCCACAAGAGAGCCACCAAAATGTGAAGCCCGCACACAACAGCTAGAGAGTAGCCCCTGCTCACCGCAGCTAGAGAAGGCTTCATGCATGGTAATGAAGACCTAGCAAAGCCAAAAATAAATATGTAAATGAAATTATAAAAAGAAGAACACAGTTTCCTTTGACTTTGTGAAATAAAATTCACAGATAAGGCAAGATAAGAAAAACCTAAACAAAAGAATTCTTCTCTGCCCTTTGGCCTCCTCTCTCCCCCACTGTGCATCAACCAAATCTCTTTCATCAGCAGGAATACCTGCTCAATCATTAAGAGCACCATTGGCCTAGCATCAAAAAGATAACATTCCTTCTTGGTCTTGTAAAGGATCATATAACCTAACATGATGACACTTAGACCTGGATTATGTAAACTGTCACTAATAATGTCATTTGATGTACAGCCTTCTGTCTCAAAAAATTATATAAACTGTGCCTTGACTTATAACAAGCGGAATAGTTCTCAGCTTTCTGAGATACACTTCCCAGGTTTTATTTCTCAAATTTGGCTCAAATAAAAATTTCCAATTCTTTCTTAGGTCGACTGAATAGTGTTTCTTCTGCAACTTAAAAGAGTGCACTCTATTTCCTTAGTTATGACATAGAAGCATTCAAAAGACTAAAGACCTGTTTGATAAGCTAACTCATTTGTTCCCCAGTAACTGCCTGAAGAGATTCAGTTGGAAATGCAAAGGAAATCATTAAGAAAAAATAAAGACTATTAAGGCTTTAAAGTTAGATTTTTAGTATTTTAAAATAGTAGAGTGCGTTCCCAATCAGAACCTACTTTTGGATATTCCACACCTGATAAACAACCATCTCTGCTTCAGAATCTTTCTAAATTCCAGTTTTCTCACTAAACTTTCCTGAGCAACTGATCTTAAAATAACTAACAAACTGTTCTCCTGAACCTGAATGAACTGCTACATGACTTGGTATTTCCAAAATCTTAATAACACATGAGTGATGAGCTATGACAATCTAATCAATTACTATACAATCTAATTCACATCATTATGATATAGAATAAATATAAAAGAAAAAATTTAAAGGTATTAAAAAACTGGTGTTCCTTGTTGGTATGTCTCTGGGTAAATTTTTCATCATTCTTTTAATAGTGCCTAAAACATTATCTATGTGACATTCAGTGACTATTAATTGATGATTATTATGCTGAGTTAATCCTATTTAATGTGGGGTCTGTATATTTAGTTTTAGTTTATATATTCCATGGAGGAACAAACATGTTTTGCTACAATTTCTCTTGCAATTTTTTCAGAATGACAGCCAATGGAAGAAAGACATGGCATAAAGTTTTTGAAGTATGTTATTTGATTTTAAATAATGAATAAAAAGAATGAGAATGATAACTCATTGTCACATGATTGTTACATTATCTATTTTTAGTGCACCATCTTAGTGGTGCTTTTAAAGCAGAAGCAACTACTAAATACATGTGTGTATTTATTCACAAGTGAAGTATGAATAAGAATCTGAGATCTGAAATCTCTAATATATTACATAATACCTTGGTGGAGTGTGGGGTAGAACAGTGTAATCAAGCATTAACATATATGCAGCAAAATGTATGAATACTCACACTAAAAAGACAAGTTTATCAATAACCAGATCAGGTCAAATTTTTGTTGCCAAATGAGTTATCAAAAGAAATTCTGATTTTCCGAGTTTTTTGGATTTCAGGATTGCAAAAAAGAGAACATGATCATCTACCTCGCTTTAACAGATATTTCAGAATTTGTGACTTTTTTGTAGGTGATTCATCTTTGTCATGCTTCAGCCTCTCACATAGTAGGAACTTATTAGATTTTGAACTGAGCTGTTAAACCACACAAAATTTTCTTAACTTCAGCATACATAAACAGTTTTACATGTAAAATATTTACAGCAATGATTGGTACATAGTAAGCACTTGATAAATGTCACCTATAATTTTTATTTTATTTTTAGGATAATTCTTTTAACTACAAACTTGCCATGAAGCCAGTTTTAATCCCTGTGATGTGCCAGGAACTAATTGTTAATAATGGCTATCTTACTGGTCTGATTCTTAGAGTCAGGGAAGAATCCTTGTGGATTGTTGGCGATCCCAGCATCTGACCAGATGGACAGGTGCTTGAAAGATCATAGGCCATCATGTCTCTAAAGCAGTTCTGGGAAGTCATCACCAGTAACAATGCACATGCACTCTGTGCTAAGAACTGTAGGTCAAAGGATTGGACTTCTTAGTTATATGTAAAATGGTCATCAGCATTGTTTTTTAAGAGATATTTTGGTAACAGCTTTATTGACATAGTTTACATACAAAACCCACTTAAGATGTATAGTTAAATAGTTTTTAGTACACTCGGAGAAGGCAATGGCACCCCACTCCAGTACTCTTGCCTGGAAAATCCCATGGATGGAGGAGCCTGGTAGGCTACAGTCCACGGGGTCGCTAAGGGTCGGATACAACTGAGCGACTTCACTCTCACTTTTTACTTTCATGCATTGGAGAAGGAAATGGCAATCCACTTCAGTGTTCTTGCCTGGGGAATCCCATGGAAGGAGGAGCCTGGTAGGCTGCGGTCCATGGGGTCGCTAAGAGTCGGACACGACTGAGCAACTTCACTTTCACTTTTCTCTTTCATCCATTGGAGAAGGAAATGGCAACCCACTCCAGTGTTCTTGCCTGGAGAATCCCAGGGACGGGGGAGCCTGGTGTGCTGCCGTCTATGGGGTCGCACAGAGTCAGGCATGACTGAAGTGACTTAGCGGTAGCAGTGGTACACTCAAAGTTGTGCAGTCATCACTGCAATCAGTTTCAGAACATTTGTGTCACTTGAAAAAGGAAGTTCTGTACTCTCTAGCTGTCACTCCCCAATACCCTCCCCATCCCACACTACCAGAGTCCTATACAAACACTAATCTACTTTGTGTCCCTATTTTTGCCTATATTGCACATTTCATATACATGAAATAGTATAATATGTGGTCTTTGATGGCTGACTTCTTTGAATTAGCATAATGTTTCTAAGTAACACCATCATTTTAGGCTTCCCTGATGGCTCAGACTGTAAAGATGAGTCCTATACAAACACTAATCTACTTTGTGTCCCTATTTTTGCCTATATTGCACATTTCATATACATGAAATAGTATAATATGTGGTCTTTGATGGCTGACTTCTTTGAATTAGCGTAATGTTTCTAAGTAGTACCATCATTTTAGCCTTCCCTCGTGGCTCAGACTGTAAAGAATCCACCTGCAATGTAGGAAACCTGGGTTTGATCCCTGGATCAGGAAGATGCCCTGAAGAAGGAAATGGCAACCCACTCCAGTATTCCCGCCTGAAGAATTCCATGGACAGAAGAGCCTGGTAGGCTGTGGGGTCCCAAACAGACAGCCTTGACTGAGCGACACACACACACACATTTTTAACAGAAGTGTTCCCATTATGTAATGAATACTAGCTAATTGTACAAAATTTGGAAAATATAGAAAAATAGAGTGGTGACAGAAGAATCCCTGTTAGACTCATTTCTGAAAATAATTATGTCAATATTTAATTTATTTCCTCTTAGTAATGTAAAAAGATATATATACATATATATATATATACATAGGAAGGGAGATACATAAAGTAGAAAATGAAAGACTCCTTTTATCCTAGGTCAATTCCATTCTCCTTGAAGAGAAAATAACTGTTCACAATTTTTTGTCTATCCTTCATGTCATTTTCTTATATATTTACACATGCTATACACACATATATAGTGGAGGAGGGACTACATAAATGAAATTCACTTACATTATTCTGTTACTTGCTTTTTACACATAATAAGGATCTTGGAAATCTCTTTCTGTTGACATACATTGATTTTTCTCTTTGACAGCTTCATAGAGTACCACAATATAAAGGGAATTATCATATCTACTTTTAATAGTAGAAATTTGTATTACTTCTGATTTTTCTACTATAAGTAATGTTACAATGATCATATTAGTGAACATATTTTGGTGCAAATGTGTGGGTAGTTTATATGATAGATTCCTAAAAGTGTCCTTGCTGGGTCAAAGGGCATTGCACATTTTTCAGTAGCTGTTGCCAAATTTCATTTAAAAAGAAGTCAATGATAGTCTCAAAAAAGAAAATAAAACAACATCTGTTGGTAATTCCCTGGAAGTCCAGCGGTTAGGACTCAGCACTTCCGCTGCAAGGGCCCGGGTTCAGTCCCTGGTTGGGGAACTAAGCTACATGCACAAGCTGCATGGCACAGTCAAAAAAAAACTTGTTCCCCTCACATCTTTATTAATACTAAATACTGGAAATTTTTTTTTCTCATTTTAATTTGCACTATGATAGTCTCAAAAAAGAAAATAAAACAAAACAACATCTGTTGGTAATTCCCTGGAAGTCCAGCGGTTAGGACTCAGCACTTCTGCTGCAAGGGCCCGGGTTCAGTCCCTGGTTGGGGAACTAAGCTACATGAACAAGCTGGATGGCACAGCCAAAAAAAAACTTGTTCCCCTCACATCTTTATTAATACTAAATACTGGAAAAAATTTTTTTCTCATTTTAATTTGCACTTTTCTGTCCTGAGGCTGAGCAGCCTTCATAAATTTATTGATCATTGATTTTTTTATTTGGTGAATTGCCCACTGATATTCTTTTTCAATTGGATTATTAGAATTTTTCTTATTGTTTTTTAAGTAAAACTTTCTATAGTACAGATAGAAATTATTTGTTTTTAATTTATTTTGGCTGCCCTGGGTCTTCACTGTGGCACACGGACTTCTCTAGTTGGAGGGCATGGGCTTAGCTCCAACCAGGGATGGAACTCGAACCCCCTGCACTGGGAGCACAGACCCTTATCCTGGACCACCAAGGAAGTCCCTTTTTTTGTATGTTGAGGTGACTTTCTTCCAACCAGTTACTACTTGCTTATGGTATCTTTGGAGAAGGAAATGGCAACCTACTCCAGGACTCTTGCCTGGAAAATCCCACGGACGGAGGGGCCTGGTAGGCTGCAGTCCATGGGATCACTAAGAGTCGGACACGACTGAGTGCCTTCACTTTCATGCATTGGAGAAGGAAAGGGCAACCCACTCCAGTGTTCTTGCCTGGAGAATCCCAGGGATGGGGGAGCCTGGTGGGCTGCCGTCTGTGGGGTCACACAGAGTCAGACACGACTGATGCGACAGCAGCAGCATGGTATCTTTCATTGTAAAATTTTTGTTTTCTTTGGTGTTTTCTAGAATTTCTGTCTTGGGTAGGAATTTCTTCCCTGACCCCAAGTTATAAAATACTCTCCTACATTTTGCTTTTGATGTTTATTCTTTTACATATCAGAACTTACCTATACATGATGGTATGACCTAGGAATTTATTTCTGAATATTTAGTCTAAATAATCCATTGTTCCAATGTCATTCCTTCCTTTGTCCAAACATTTGAATTGCCATCTTTACCACATAGATTTACATTTCTATATTTTAGCACTGTCTATGTCTATACAAAAATTGTTCCCAGACTTCAGTTTCATTGATTATTGTTCTATTGATGAGCTTACCACATTTTCATTTACTGAATTTTTAAAATATAGGTGTCACAATGACTAAATCAGTTGCTCTCAGTCCTTCCCACATCCACCAACATCCAGAATCTGGTGTCTAAGTACTATTTTGCACTGAAAAGAGCTAGGGCTCTTTTATGACATGCCTGATTCTTGGTTTGGAGCAGGAAATGAACAAAATGACCCTGGGTATTTGTCACATCAGAAAGTAAAAAAGCTATCAAAGAATACTGTGGACATAGCAAAGGGACTTGGAAGCAAATCTGAAGAAGCTAAAACTAGGACAATATAAGTGTCACAATGAATAATAGTATAAGTGAGTAAGTGAAGTCACTCAGTAGTGTCTGACTCTTTGTGATCCCGTGGACTGTAGCCTACCAGGCTTCTCCGTCCGTGGGATTCTCCAGGCAAAAATACTGGAGTGGGTTACCATTTCCTTCTCCAAGGGATCTTCCTGACCCAGGGATTGAACCCAGGTCTCCCGCATTGGAGGCAGACGCTTTAACCTCTGAGCCACCAGGGAAGGATAATAGTGTAGTAAAATATTTTAAAATCTGTGAGTTCAATTGATAGAAAAACTCAATGTATAATGAAAGGAGTCACTCATACTTCTATTTTGTGATTCCCAGACCTATGTATTCCAGATATAGGGAAACTAGAGCATGTAATGGTCTGATTCAGTGTCCATGGGGTCGCAAAGAGTCGGACACAACTGAGCAACTGAACTGATTCAAAGCATATACTTAATTCTTTAATATTGAACCTCATCCTTTAAGATTTTATCTCCTGTATGACCCTGTAACTGAGTCTTCAGCAAGCCATTTTACCTTTCAGTTAGGCCAACTGCTTCTGGGTAATGAGGTATTCAGGAAGACCAAATAATTCCATAAGCATGAACCCAGTGCTGTACTTCCTTTGCTGTGAAGTTAGTTCCTGGATCAGACCCAAAGCTATAAGGGAATCTTTTGAGTTCAAGTATGGCCATGAAGCCAGAAGCATTGCAGACAGTGAAGGTAAAACCATACTCACTATGTGCCTATTCCGACGTGGACAAATCTCCATACCTTTCATGACTGTAAAGGTCCAATGTGATTATCCTGAGTGATCAGTCCCTGTCAAAGGGGACCTCCAAGACCACACCCAGTTTCAGTAATTCACAGAAGATTCAGAGAACTCAGCAGATAATCTACTCATGGCTGTGATTTATTACAGCAAAGGATATAAAGCGGGGAAAAGGTGCATGGAACAAAACCTGGGGAAAAACAGTCACGAGACTCCAAGGGTCCTTTCCAGGTGAAATCACATAGGATGTGCTTGATCCCCCCCAGCAAAAACTTGTGACAACACTTAGGAAATGTCCATGATGGGAGCTCACTGAGACTCAGCTCCCAGAGTTTTCATTGGGGCTGATCACATCAGCAGCCTCTACCTGGCACATATTCAGCATAAACCACTTATTTGAACAGTTTTGGCATCATAAGCCGCTCTTATCAGTCCCGGGGATAATGAGAACCTTCCTGAAATCCAAGTTTCCAGATGCCAACCAAGGCCAACCTTGTAAGCAGATCTTTCAAAGCACAGTAGTCAGGCCTGCTATGTTATGTCCCCCCTGGCCAATGGTCTTGAAATATATAAATATTCCCTTTTCCCCAGGTCATAGTCACCCAAACAAATAGCGTATGCTTTGAGGAGGAAGGGAAGGAGAAGCCATTACTATGTACATTTGCTGAGATGCTGCAGAGTGTGATGTGGAAAACTGCCGCTGTGAATTTGTGCCAAATCGAATCTCAGGGACAGACAGAGTTTTGGGTGAAGTAGAAAAGAATAGCTTCATTGCTTCTTCAGGCAAAGGGGGACAGTGGTATACTCTCATCCCTATTCCTGTTGGGAACCTTAGTTCTGTAATGACCTCCCTACCATAAGCCCTAGCCTGCAGAGAAGAGCTAAAACTGAACTTAGTGACATAGGTGCCCTTCTTACCAGGACATTCATCTGGAGAATTTTCCCCTTTACAAGGTATATCCACTTCAGCATGCTCTTTTTTCTGAGACTTTTATCCCTTTCTCTACCATCAGTCATGGCATGGGTTGGATGTTACTTTTTCTATTTTTCTAGAAGGCATCCTTGGAGAAAGTTGGCACCACCTCCTGAGGTCTTTGCCAGAGTATTAAATACAATATCTGTGATAGTAGTGTTCCCAAATCAATAAAATTTCCTTATCAAACCTTATATTCTGGCTTGCTGATCAAGCACCTTTAGACATTGACAGTATGCCTAATCCCTGAGACCCTGACAGCACATCCTGGAAGTCCTGCAGTTCCTTTTGGAATACAGTCTCTTTTTTTCCATTATCAGACTCAGTACATTCTTGACTAGGTTATATTGTGACTTAACTTTAGTTAAGGCTAAGAAGGGAGGCACATGTTGCCTTATGAGAAAAAAAACAAAACAAAAACCGATATCATCAACAAGCCAAGGGAGATGTGTGAATTCTTAATAGGGATATGTGGACTTAGCCTCAGAAGGTTCAGGGAAATCTGGTAATTCAAGATGTTTTAAGTCATCAAACTAGATGACTTTACTCCATGTGTCCTTTCTTTCTCATTCAGGGCTTGACCTTGGCATAATGGCTCAGAGGTTAAAGCGCCTGCCTCCAATGCGGGAGACCCGGGTTCCATCCCTGGGTCGGGAAGATCCCCTGGAGAAGGAAATGGTAACCCACTCCAGTATTCTTGCCTGGAAAATCCCATGGACGGAGAAGCCTGGTAGGCTACAGTCCATGGGGTCGCAAAGAGTCGGACACGACTGAGCGATTTCACTCACAGGGAGTTTAACTCTCTTGAAGCCCATTTACCTTAATGATTAAAGTCTTGACTTTCTCTATCCTCCAACTGTAAGAGATGAAAGCCTCTTTGTAAGGTATCAGAGAACCTTCTAGATTTCAGACTTACTTTCCAATTGGCAATTAATGCTCTCAGCTTTGCATTTTCATACTCTTGTGCTAAATGATAGCCACCCAATACCACTGTCCTTATGCTACTGCTGCGACTGCTAAGTCGCTTCAGTCGTGTCCGACTCTGTGCGACCCCATAGATGGCAGCCCACCAGGCTCCCCCATCCCTGGGATTCTCCAGGCAAGAACACGAGCGGGTTGCCATTTCCTTCTCCAATGCATGAAAGTGAAAAGTGAAAGTGAAGTCGCTCGGTCATGTCCGACCCTCAGCGACCCCATGGACTGCAGCCTTCCAGGCTCCTCCATCCAAGGGATTTTCCAGGCAAGAGTACTGGAGTGGGGTGCCGTTGCCTTCTCCGACTGTCTTTATACTTAACTATAATTACCCATACATTAGCACATATTACTCAAGTGCCTTATATATCACACCAGCTGTTCTGTTCTGGCATGTATTCATCACTGGGGAAAGTTTTAACCTTTGATGGTGTACTTATCATACTAGTAAGAAGTGATTCCATTTCAAAACCTCATTTTAGTTGCTCTTCTATTGAAAACCTGCTGGTAGCAACTATCACAGGATGTATGACTGTGAAGCCGTCTGTGAGACAGGAAGGAAACTGACTGTGAGTTAAGCTGAGATGTTGAGGCGTTTATTCTTTTTGTTGAAAATTGCCAGAGATGGCCTTCCAGAGGAGGTGTGGCCTTGGGTATGGCTTTGGGTGAGGTGGTTCTGCATCTGAGGCAATTCCTGAGGGAACTAACAGCTGAATGTAGTCTGCTGGAATGTTGGATAGCAGAGCTGGTGCAATAAGACCTTCACAAGAGGGGATCAGGATGGGATATCTCAATGTCCACCATAAAAACTTGTAAGTTAAAAGAGATTTAAGGGATATATCGATCATATGTGTTATATTGATCATATGAGCCTATTTTAACTGTAAAGAAGCATTTTGTGACAATCAAAGAAAGGTGAATGTGAAAGTGATATTAACACATTATGTTGAGTTTTAGGTGTGATAATGATATTGTTAGAACCACTGACTGAAACCACCCACCCTGGCCAGGCATCATAGTAACCACTTGCATGAGTTATCTTCTAATAGGAGGTCCTGGTAAGGAAGAGGAACTAACAAGCTACCACCAACCAGAAGAATTTGGGAAAAATCCAAAGGAGAGAGGAGTCTTCAGTCAATATGTCCTACCAACCTTCCAGAATTCTACTCTCTGGAATTCATCTTGGCTGAGAGGTGTGTGTACTAGCAGGTAGGACTCTGAGTCAGAATGATTGGCCAGAGACAGACTGGAAACTAACCCCACTACCATAACACCTGGGACTGTGAGTCACATGGCAGAGCAGTTCTCCTGCATTTCCTTATCCAGCTGCTGTCTGCCTGGGCACCTCTTCCCAATAAAGTCTCTGGCTTTGTCAGAACGGGGTTGTCTCCTCGAACAATTAACTTCTGAATATTAGACAAGAGCCAACTCCCAGGCCCTGGGAAAGGGTCCCCCTTCCTGCAACAGTATTACAATGGTTTTTAAATGAGCTCTTAATGTTTTAGAGATACATACTAAAATGCTTATGAGTGAGATAATAGGCTGTCAGGAATTTCCTTCAAAGTAATAGATTAGAAGTGGACTGGAGTATACATGGGAAAAGAGTGACTATGAGTTGTTGCTGTGAACTGAAGACAAAATAATGCCTCAGATATTCATGTCCTAACTTTGATAGGGTTAAACTAAGATAGTTATATAGGTAGTCATAGAAGTCCCAGTGGGGAACTGTGAATAGAGGGAAACAGGAAAATTTGCAGACCACTGTAAGTTATGATTGCTCAAAAAAGCTATCAGAATGTCATGGAACAAAGCAGACTTGTTTAACTATAAAACCATAAATAAAAGTACAAGATATTCTGTGGGTCATCAGGTGAAAGAAATATGTTGCCACCCTTCAACTAATTTGAATAAGTACTATGATAATCCTAGTAACATCTACTCAAAGAAGGCAATCTTTTCCCCCTTTCCCACTTTCCTTTGATTATAAAATTCAGCTGTCTTCATTTCTTTTCGTCCTTTTTTCTATATTCTGTCCTGCAGCAGTGATTTCCACCATTTTTGTCCTCCAGGTCATTTATTCATTCTTCTGCCTGCTATTGATTCCTTCTAGTGTATTATTCCTGGAGAATCCCAGGGATGGGGCATCCTGGTGGGCTGCCGTCTAGGGGGGCCACACAGAGTCAGACACGACTGAAGTGACTTAGCAGCAGCAGCAGCAGTGTATTATTCATCTCTGTTTATTTGTTCTTTAGTTCTTCTAGTTCTTTGGTAAACATTTCTTGCATCTTCTCTATCTTTGTCTCCATTCTTTTTCCAAGATCCTGAATCATCTTCACTATCATTATTCTGAATTTTTTTCTGGAATGTTGCCTATCTCCACTTCATTTAGTTGTTTTTCTGGGGTTTTATCTTGTCCCTTCATCTGGGACATAGCTTCCTCTTTTTTCATGCTGATTAACTCTCTGTAATGTGGTTTTTGTTTTAGTCACTATGGGACTGTGGTTCTTCTTGCTTCTTCTGTCTGCCCTCTGATGGAAGAGGCTAAGAGGCTTGTGTAAGCTTCCTGATGGGAGGGACTGGTAGTAGGAAAAACAGGATCTTGCTCTGATGGGCAGGGCCTTGCTCAGTAAAGTTTTAATCCAATTACCTGCTGATGGTTCCATGGTCGGATTAATGTCAACCTCCAAGAGGGTTTATGCCAAGGGGGACCTTCCCAGATGGCTGCTGCCAGTGCCTCCATCCCTGTGGTAAGCCCCTGCAGACCCAACCCTCTGTAGAAGACCCTCCAACACTTGCAGGTAGTTTTAGTTCAGTCTCTCGTGGGGTCACTTCTCCTTTCCCCTGAGGCTTGGTGCATGCAAGGTTTTGTTTGTGCCCTCCAAGACTGGAGTCTATGTTTCCCCCAGTCGTGTGGAAGTTCTATAATCAAATCCCTCTGGCCTTCAAGATCAGATTCCCTGGGGATTCCCAGCCCTGTTGTCAGAACCCCAGGCTGGAAGCCTGATGTGGGGTTCAGAATCTTCACAACAGTGGGAGAACTTCTTTGGTATTATTGTTTTCCAGTTTGTGGGTCACTCACCTGGCAGGTATGGGATTTGTTTCTATTGTGAATGTGTCCCTCTTACCACCTTGCTGTGGCTTGTTCTTTGTCTTTGTACATGGGCTATGTTTTTTGGTGGGTTCCAGTGTCCTCCTACTGATGGTTGTTCAACACCTAGTTGTGATTTTGGAGCTCTCACAGGAGCAGATGAGCGCACATCCTTCTACTCTGACATCTTGAACCAGAAGCCCTTTTTTTCCCCCTTTGTGCTTAGTTGGGTTTCATGTGCTCACAGAGGGCCATGTGCAGAGGCCTCACACCCTGCTCTTCAGACTGGAGTTCTTCCTGGGGAATGGCTGTTCCAGCACCACAGCTAAGTGGTTTTGCAAGCCAAGATGGCAGCTGGGGCTGTGCTGTTTCTTTGTGACAACTCTTTGGGCACTAACACCTGGATGGGAGAGTACATTGGAAGGGATAAATCTAAAATCAAAAGTACATTTTAATTAGATCCCATTTCTTTATTTTTGCTTTTATTTCCAGTATTCTGGGAGGTGGATCATAGAAGATCCTGTTGTGATTTATGTTGGAGAGTGTTTTGCCTATGTTCTCCTCCAGGAGTTTTATAGTTTCTGGTCTTACGTTTAGATCTTTAATCCATTTTGAGTTTATTTTTGTGTATGATGTTAGAAAGTGATCTAGTTTCATTCTTTTACAAGTGGTTGACCAGTTTTCCCAGCACCACTTTTAAAGAGATTGTCTTTTCTCCATTGTATATTCTTGCCTCCTTTGTTGAAGATAAGGTGTCCATAGGTGTGTGGATTTATCTCTGGGCTTTCTATTTTGTTCCATTAATCTGTATTTCTGTCTTTGCGCCAGTACCATACTGTCTTGATGACTGTGGCTTTGTAGTAGAGCCTGAAGTCAGGCAGGTTGATTCCTCCAGTTCCATTCTTCTTTCTCAAGATTGCTTTGGCTATTCGAGGTTTTTTGTATTTCCATACAAATTGTGAAATTATTTGTTCTAGCTCTGTGAAAAATACTGCTGGTAGCTTGATAGGGATTGCATTGAATCTGTAGATTGCTTTGGGTAGTATACTCATTTTCACTATATTGATTCTTCT
>SJYX01004557.1:150766-191657 GCA_006410675.1 Oreotragus oreotragus | reverse complement strand
AAAAATAAATTAAAACAACAACAACGAATAAAATAAAAAGTACAAATCTTGACCAAATTGTGTGGATTTTGACTTAAGAGTGGAGTTTTGGATAACATGGGAGTTAGAGACATCATCTCAGGTTTGGGTCTGAAGTGAGTCAGGCTGCATCAGCCCCAACCAATACCCTTCTGGGCCATATCCTACAGATAGGGAGAAGTTCAGACAACAGAAATTAAAAAGAAAAAAAGAGAAAGAAATGTATTAGATTATGTAGGCTTCCCTGGTGGCTCAGATGGTAAAGAATATGCCTGCAGTGCAAGAGACCCAGGTTTGATCCCTGGGTCAGGATGATCCCCTGGAGAAGGTAATAGCTACCTACTCCAGTATTCTTGCCTGGAGAATTCCATAGACAGAGGAGCCTGGCAGGCTATAGTCCATGAGGTTATGTAATCAGGTTTGGCCACAATATGAGTTACGAAGCCAAGAAAAGTGGCCACTAAACAGGTCCCTGAGTTATGACACTGTATTGCAGTGATGGCTCAGACAGTAAAAAATCTGCTTGCATTGTAGGAGACCTGGCTTTAACCCCTGGGTCAGGAAGATCCCCTGGGTCAGGAAGACCCCCTGGAAAAGGAAACGGCAACCCATTCTAGTATTCTTGCCTGGAGAATCCCATGGACAGGCCACAGTCCATGGGGTTGCAAAGAGTCAGACATGACTGAGCAACTAAACTTTCTTGTATATTGTAGAAGGAAATTTAAATGAAATGAGCTTCTGAGTGTTCAGATTTTCATGGCCTTGTATTTAGACATTGAGACTGAAAAGGAATTTAAGGCACATGTATCTTGGGGGGTAATTCTAGTAAGGACATAGAAGACATTTTAACTGATCTACACCACAGGACCATCAGATAATCATACCCTCCACAAGGAGGAGCTGCTCCTCCAGCTAGAGCTACTCTGCAATAGGTGGTAGCCGCTATACCAGAAGCAGCTGTGGCTCCAACAAGAGCCACACCTCAGGTGGGAGCCCCACTTCCAGCCGGGGCTGTTGCCCCATGGGAAGACACAGCTAGGAATGAAAAGATATTTCCCCATATTCAGGATCCTCTTCTTTTTACCCTGAGTTTCCCAATGGGCCCATCCTAGCCCAGCTAGCACTTGCAGCAGTTACCAACTGACTGCCCCTACCCTTTTGCCTCTGAGAGAAGTTCCTGATGAAAATCAAGGAACACCAAGAATCCCTGTACCTTTCTCAATGCATGTTCTAAGTATGGCAGAGGACAGGTTGGGAACTTTTTCTGAGGATCCTGAACCTCTCACAAAGGGGTTTACCTGACTAGTGAAATCTTTTGATCTCACCTTGGAGGATTTACAGATCTTACTATCCCACTGCTGCACCCCTGAGAAAAGTATCGTGTAATACTAGCAGCTGGAGAAGGCAATGGCACCCCACTCCAGTACTCTTGCCTGGAAAATCCCATGGACAGAGGAACCTGGTGGGCTGCAGTCCATGGGGTCGCTAAGAGTCAGACACGGCTGAGTGACGTCACTTTCATTTTTCACTTTCATACATTGGAGAAGGAAATGGCAACCCACTCCAGTGTTCTTGCATGGAGAATTCCAGGGACGGGGGAGCCTGGTGGACTGCCGTCTATGGGGTCGCACAGAGTCTGACACGACTGAAGTGACTTAGCAGCAGCAGCAGCAGCAATCTTGGCAGCCAGATCCCATGCAGACCAACTGGCACCTCAAGCCCAATAAAACTATGCAGTGTATCCAGTGAGAAATGCTGTCCCTGAGGCAGATCCCCAGTGGAATTACCAAGTGAATTCTATTGACAGAGATAGACGGGGCCATGATTATCTGTTTAATAGCATGAAGACACTTAGAGTAAAACCTGTTAATGATGAAAAGGTGAAAGAGGTGCAACAGGGACAGGATGAAAATCCTGCAGTCTTCCAAATGAGACTAGTAGAAGCTTTTAAGAAGTATATAAACCTGGATCCCTCCTCCCTCAAGGGACAGGCTATTTTGGCTATGCATTTCATATCCCAGTCTATCCCAGACATCACATGCAAAATTCAGAAAGCAACCGCTGGTCCTCAGATTCCAATGAACAATTTGCTCCAATGGACTTATTCAGTTTTAAATAATAGGGATATGGCCGAAAAGGTCTAATGCACCCAAAGAAATATGCAAAAGGCCCAGACAATTGCAATAGCTTTGTCTGATCAGAGACCACCAACTGGGAGGCTAGCTTTTCCAGGCCAGTCTGGCTCTGGCAGACCACAAGGCCCATGGGTACCCATACAAGGCCAGTGTACTCTGTGTGGACAGAAGGGCACTGGAGGGAGGATTGTGATTGATGCACCCTTTGCAAACAGCCAGGGCATTGGCAGAGGGAAAGCCCCAGATGCCAGAGAGTGACAGGGACCCCTCAGCCATTGATGGTTTTGCAATCAGAAGACTTACAGGGCCTATGGTTGAGAGTGGCCCTGTCTAAAGATAGCATCTGCATAACTAACGTCAAGCCTCAGGTGGTCATCAATGTGGCAGGCCACTTAATAGAATTTCTCATAGACCCTGGTGCAACCTTCTCAGCCGTAACCCAAAGGGTTGGAAACTTTAGCAGTCATAAGGAATAGTTAATGGGGTTGTCAGGCAAGAGACAAGGGCACACATTCCTGGAGCCCCTTTTGTGTAACATCAATGGTTAGCTGTTTTTACATTCCTTTATGTTTGGTGCCTAATTATCCCATCTCTTTAATGGGAAAAGATTTATTAACTAAGCTAGGGCCCACTCTGTTTCTCAAGGGGCAAAGGAACAACCCTCATCACCAAATCATTCTAACAGAAAGAAGAAAGGAATAGATTGAATCTGAAGCTGAGATAGAAGCCTTAGTAGACCCTGGAATGGTTTACTGGTTTTGCGTGTTTTATTGGTACTCTGTTAATCACCATGTGAGTGAAGTCGCTCAGTCGTGTCTGACTCTTTGTGACCCCATGGACTGTAGCCTACCAGGCTCCTCCCTCCATGGGATTCTCCAGGCAAGAGTACTGGAGTGGGTTGCCATTTCCTTCTCCAGGGGATCTTCCCAACCCAGGGATCGAACCCGGGTCTCCAGCATTCCAGGCAGATGCTTTAACCTCTGAGCCACCAGGGAAGCCCAGTCACCATGTAATACATTGATATTGTGTGCATGTGCATGCACTTAGTCACTTGATCATGTCTGAGTGGACTGTACCCGTGGACTGTAACCTACCAGGCTCCTCTATCCATGGAATTTTCCAGGCAAGAATACTTATGGAATGGGTTGCCATTTCCTTCTCCAGGGGATCTTCCTAACCCAGGGATCAGACCCACATTCCTTTCGTCTCCTGCATTGGCAGGCAGATTCTTTACCTATGGGCCACGTGGGAAGCCCCAATACGTTGATATTACCCATTCTTAGACCTACTGAAGAAGATTTATTTGTACAAGTTCTAAGGTTGTTAATGAAGCAGTGGAACCCCTCTATCCTGTTCTGCCTAGTCCTTATACTGTCCTGACTTAGATCCCAGGAGAAACCAATTGCTTTACTGCACTAGACTTAAAGGATGCTTTCTGCATTCCATTATCCAGAGAATCTTAGTTTCTTTTTGCCCTGCAATGGACAGACCCAGATAAAAAGAAACTTTGCAATATCCTTGGACTTGACTCCCCCAAGGATTTAGGAATAGGATAGCCCACATATTTTGGGGAATGCCTTGGCACAAGACCTGAGAGAATTAAAATTAACAGATGGTGTTATTCTGCAATATGTAAATGATCTTTTTTTTTTTTTTGCTGACTATGTTTTCTTTGTTCTTTGTCTTCAAACAGGATAACCAAAGATCCAGACAGTATTCAATAAAATAAAATAGATGAAATATAGACTGTGATGCCACATGCTACAGTTAACCTAATTTTTTTTTCATGCTTTCCTTGCGATGGGGAATAGATCATTCAGTAAAAACACAGAGTAAAAACAAAATATGGCTTATCATGTACAACTTTGAAACTATAATAATGTTGTACCTTAATTACTTCCATGAACACAAGTCTAACATTACAGTATTTTTTTTTAATAAACACAATTAAGGCTTCTAGGGAAAAGACTTCTAGAAGCATTCTATAACAAAGTAATTCCTAATTTTTCTTTGTATATATATCAAGCACCTCCAAAATATGAATTCCTATACACTGTGAGCACATTACTTACAATGAATTCTTAAGTAAATTAAGGACAGCCTTAGGATAAGCTGACATCATATATTCAGCTAAGTAGGCAACAAACCATAGGCCAAATGGTAAAAGTGTATTTGCAAATAAACTTCAAAAACTAAGTTAACATTTTATAATTAAATATAGAAAATATACTGATTTGCTAAAATAAATAAGATGTAATGTAGTAATCCTTTACTATAAAGAATGCATACCTTTATTGTAAACTATTCTTAATAAGATTCACTCACCATTTATAAATGTTCTGTAGATGATATTTTAATAGCAAATTTTTCAAAGAAGGCATTAGATGAGAACACTGTTAAGATTCTAACTCATTTATGGAAAAAAGGGTTATGGAGTGTCTAAGATTCAAATTTCTAAACAGAGGGTTCATTATCTGGAATGCATGCTTACCCCAAGGAAGAGGTCTATATCTGCTGATAGAATGGTGTTAATTCAGAGATTAAGGTCTCCAGAAACAGTAAAACTGCTTAGGGCCTTTTTGAGGGGTAACTGAATATTGCTGGATTTGGATTGCTGGTTATGGACTAGCTGCCAAACCATTATATGAGCTCCTAAACTATATGACCACTAAACTGGGGAGCTATAGAACAGGTCTTCCAAACTCTAAAATGAAAATTATTAGATCCCTCTGGTCTGGGATTGCCTAATTTAGAAAAAAAGAAAAACATATTTTCTCTTTGTGACTGAAGGAGGTAGCATGGCCCTTGGTGTGTTAACTCAGCATTTAGGACCCACATATCAGCCTGTGCATATCTGTCTAAGAGCCTGGACCATACAACAAGATGGCCACCTTGCCTATGAGCAGTGGCAGCAACTACCTTATTAGTTATTGGAGACCGCTAAGCTGAAGCTGGGCCAAAGGGTGACTGACAGTGCTCACACCCCATCAGGTGGTTTCTGTTATACAAGCAAAGGGAAACCATTGGATGACCAGAGGATTCACCATTAAGTATCAGGCCCTTCTTCTAGATACCCAGAAATAGATTTGAATGTACATCAAGCCTTAAACCCTGCAACTTTTCTGTCCAATTTGCATGTATGAGGAGATCAGGAAGAGAAAGTTTTGCTCTGTGATTGTGTACAGGCTATCGAACAAGTATATTCTAGTAGGCCTGACTCAAAGGAGACTCCCCTTGAAAACCCTGATGTTGAATGGAATACAGATGGAAATAGTTTCATAGAAGGAAAAAGAAAGGCAGAAAAAAAAAGAAAGAAAAGAAAGGCAGGATATGCAATAATAAGTGCTTATGATACCATTGACTAAGGACCTCTACCAATGGGACTTCAGCTCAAAGGGCTGAGCTTTTAGCATTGGCCAGGGCACTTAAACTATCAAAAGGAAAATGAGCCATAATTTATACTGATTCTCAGTATGCTTTCTTGATCCTCCATGCTCATGCCACCACCTGGAAAGAAAGAGGTATACTGAGCACAAAAAAAATTCCCCTATTAAATATGGCAGAGAGATTCTTGAATTGTTGGGGTAGGAAAAGATCCTCAAGAAATAGCTGTAGTTCCCTGTGTGGTTCAGCTGGTAAAGAATCCACTTGCAGTGTGGGAGACCTGGGTTCGATCCCTAGGTTGGGAACATCCCCTGGAGAAGGGAAAGGCTACCCACTCCAGTATCTGGCCTAGAGAATTCCATGGACTAGTCCATGGAGTCACAAAGAGTCAGACACAACTGAAGCAGCTTTCACTTTCACTTTTTTCACTGTAGGGGACATCAGGCTCAGATTCTGGGTCTGAAATGGCAAAGGGAAATCCCCAAGTTGACCAAGAAGCAAAGAAAGCAGCTCGCATGACAGCAGATAGAATAGAGGCAGTTTTAAAAGTCCCAGGCTTGATAGAGGAAATGACACAACCTTGCTATACCAAGGAAAAAGAGGATTGGGCTAAAAATAGAGGGTTAATAAATCAAAGGGAATGTTACATGTTAAATGAAAAAATTATGATTCCACAAGCTCAGCAATGGAAAGCAACCAAGGCTTTACATGAAGCCATCCACTATGAGTGCGAAGCTCTTTGGAATTTACTGCAAAGTTTGTTCGTGGGTAAAGGAATGAAAATGGTGGTGGCCCAGTTTACCAAATCATGTGACACATGTTTACAAAATAATCCTAAAACAGCACCACTCCCTTCTCTATTGGTTAAACCTGTTCAATGCCAGGGAAGCTACCCAGGGGAGCATTGGCAAATTTATTTTATACAGATGCCCAAGTCCAGAGGATACAAATATTTATTTGTAATGGCAGACACATGCACTGGATGGGTAGAGGCTTTCCCCATATGGACAGAAGAGGTAACAAAGAACTTGATTATGGAGATAATCCCACATTTCAGAATATCTCAATCTATACAGAGTGATAATGGACCAGGCTTTACCTCTAAAATTACCCTTCAAGTAGCTAAAACCCTGGGCATAAACTATTCCCTTCATGCAGCATGGAGACCTCAGTCCTCAAGGAAAGTGGAAAAAATGAACGATACTTTGAAGGAAACTATAGTAGGGGCTTCCCTGGTGGCTCAGAGGTTAAAGCGTCTGCCTGCAATGCAGGAGACCTGGGATTGATCCCTGGGTAGAGAAGATCCCCTAGAGAAGGAAATGGCAACCCACTCCAGTATTTTTGCCTGGAGAATCCCATGGATGGAGGAGTCTGGTGGACTACAGTCCACAGGGTCACAAAGAGTCAGACACGACTGAGCGACTTGACTAACTATAGTCATAGTATGCCAAGAGACTCGGGAAAACTGGGTCCAAATACTACCAACTGCTCTAATGAGAATAAGGGCATGCCCCCAAACAAAAGCTCAGACTCAGTCCCTATGAATTAATGTATTGGAAACCCTTCTTAATGAATGACTTTTTATTAGATAAAGAAATAGCTGTTATTAGAGATTATGCTGCAAATTTAAGACACGTACAACTGACTCTCATAGATGATGCGTAAAGCGACTCAACAAAATACTGTTAGCAACAACCCTGGAGACTGGGTTTTAATCAAAAGCTGGAAAGAAGGGGTCACTAGATGATCAGTTAGAACCAAGAAGGAAGGGTTCTTACAAAGTGATATTATCAACTCCCACTACAATGAAAATAGAGGGGCATCCCACTTGAATCCACATCTCAAGGGTTAAACAATATAACTCTTTTGAAATAAACCCGCTTACTCTTGTAAGTGCCAAAGAATTGACGCTTTTGAACTGTGGTGTTGGAGAAGACTCTTGAGAGTCCCTTGGACTGCAAGGAGATCCAACTAGTCCATTCTGAAGGAGATCATCAGCCCTGGGTGTTCTTTGGAAGGAATGATGCTAAAGCTGAAACTCCAGTACCTTGGCCACCTCATGTGAAGAGTTGACTCATTGGAAAAGACTTTGATGCTGGGAGGGATTGGGGGCAGGAGGAGTAGGGGACTACAGAGGACGACATGGCTGAATGGCATCACGGACTTGATGGACGTGAGTCTGAGTGAACTCTGGGAGTTGGTGATGGACAGGGAGGCCTGGCGTGCTGCGATTCATGGGGTTGCAAAGAGTCGGACACGACTTAGCGACTGAACTGAACTGAACTGAACTGAGCAACATTGCCTTGCGAGTGTGCTAAGTTGCCTCAGTCATATCTGACTCTTTTCAACCTTACAGACTATAGCCCACCAGGCTCCTTTGTCCATGGGATTCTCCAGACAAAAATACTGGAGACCCACGGACCAGACCTGTGTCTCTAATGTCTCCTGCACTGGCAGACGGGTTCTTTACCACTAGTGCCACCTATGGCCCTCCCAAAAGAGAAGGAACAGTTAGCCAGGTGTTTTTCTGTTTTCCTAGTCAGGACAACGTCCAGTCTCAGCAGAAAGTAGTTAATGAATGGTCATCACCCCATTTTTCCCCTTTAAGCATAAAGGGGGAAAAACACCTGGCAGGCGGGGAGTGGGGAAATGATAGGGATGGAATAAGATAGGGATACAGGTAATTGTAGAAGTCCCGGTAGGGAACTGTGGATAGCGAGGGAAACCTAAGAAACTTTGGAAGCCCACTGTAAGTTATGATTGCTCAAGAAAGCTATCCAAACATTGTGGAACAAAGCAGGCTTGCTTAACTATAAAACCATAAATAAAAGCACAAGATATGCCCCAGATCATTAGGTGAAAGAAAAATGTTACCACCCTTCTACTATAAGCATTATGATAATCCTAGTTTGACCTCATAGGGTTAGACAATTTCCTGCCCTTGGTGGACTGCCGTCTATGGGGTCGCACAGAGTCTGACACGACTGAAGTGACTTAGCAGCAGCAGCAGCAGCAATCTTGGCAGCCAGATCCCATGCAGACCAACTGGCACCTCAAGCCCAATAAAACTATGCAGTGTATCCAGTGAGAAATGCTGTCCCTGAGGCAGATCCCCAGTGGAATTACCAAGTGAATTCTATTGACAGAGATAGACGGGGCCATGATTATCTGTTTAATAGCATGAAGACACTTAGAGTAAAACCTGTTAATGATGAAAAGGTGAAAGAGGTGCAACAGGGACAGGATGAAAATCCTGCAGTCTTCCAAATGAGACTAGTAGAAGCTTTTAAGAAGTATATAAACCTGGATCCCTCCTCCCTCAAGGGACAGGCTATTTTGGCTATGCATTTCATATCCCAGTCTATCCCAGACATCACATGCAAAATTCAAAAAGCAACCGCTGGTCCTCAGATTCCAATGAACAATTTGCTCCAATGGACTTATTCAGTTTTAAATAATAGGGATATGGCCGAAAAGGTCTAATGCACCCAAAGAAATATGCAAAAGGCCCAGACAATTGCAATAGCTTTGTCTGATCAGAGACCACCAACTGGGAGGCTAGCTTTTCCAGGCCAGTCTGGCTCTGGCAGACCACAAGGCCCATGGGTACCCATACAAGGCCAGTGTACTCTGTGTGGACAGAAGGGCACTGGAGGGAGGATTGTGATTGATGCACCCTTTGCAAACAGCCAGGGCATTGGCAGAGGGAAAGCCCCAGATGCCAGAGAGTGACAGGGACCCCTCAGCCATTGATGGTTTTGCAATCAGAAGACTTACAGGGCCTATGGTTGAGAGTGGCCCTGTCTAAAGATAGCATCTGCATAACTAACGTCAAGCCTCAGGTGGTCATCAATGTGGCAGGCCACTTAATAGAATTTCTCATAGACCCTGGTGCAACCTTCTCAGCCGTAACCCAAAGGGTTGGAAACTTTAGCAGTCATAAGGAATAGTTAATGGGGTTGTCAGGCAAGAGACAAGGGCACACATTCCTGGAGCCCCTTTTGTGTAACATCAATGGTTAGCTGTTTTTACATTCCTTTATGTTTGGTGCCTAATTATCCCATCTCTTTAATGGGAAAAGATTTATTAACTAAGCTAGGGCCCACTCTGTTTCTCAAGGGGCAAAGGAACAACCCTCATCACCAAATCATTCTAACAGAAAGAAGAAAGGAATAGATTGAATCTGAAGCTGAGATAGAAGCCTTAGTAGACCCTGGAATGGTTTACTGGTTTTGCGTGTTTTATTGGTACTCTGTTAATCACCATGTGAGTGAAGTCGCTCAGTCGTGTCTGACTCTTTGTGACCCCATGGACTGTAGCCTACCAGGCTCCTCCCTCCATGGGATTCTCCAGGCAAGAGTACTGGAGTGGGTTGCCATTTCCTTCTCCAGGGGATCTTCCCAACCCAGGGATCGAACCCGGGTCTCCAGCATTCCAGGCAGATGCTTTAACCTCTGAGCCACCAGGGAAGCCCAGTCACCATGTAATACATTGATATTGTGTGCATGTGCATGCACTTAGTCACTTGATCATGTCTGAGTGGACTGTACCCGTGGACTGTAACCTACCAGGCTCCTCTATCCATGGAATTTTCCAGGCAAGAATACTTATGGAATGGGTTGCCATTTCCTTCTCCAGGGGATCTTCCTAACCCAGGGATCAGACCCACATTCCTTTCGTCTCCTGCATTGGCAGGCAGATTCTTTACCTATGGGCCACGTGGGAAGCCCCAATACGTTGATATTACCCATTCTTAGACCTACTGAAGAAGATTTATTTGTACAAGTTCTAAGGTTGTTAATGAAGCAGTGGAACCCCTCTATCCTGTTCTGCCTAGTCCTTATACTGTCCTGACTTAGATCCCAGGAGAAACCAATTGCTTTACTGCACTAGACTTAAAGGATGCTTTCTGCATTCCATTATCCAGAGAATCTTAGTTTCTTTTTGCCCTGCAATGGACAGACCCAGATAAAAAGAAACTTTGCAATATCCTTGGACTTGACTCCCCCAAGGATTTAGGAATAGGATAGCCCACATATTTTGGGGAATGCCTTGGCACAAGACCTGAGAGAATTAAAATTAACAGATGGTGTTATTCTGCAATATGTAAATGATCTTTTTTTTTTTTTTGCTGACTATGTTTTCTTTGTTCTTTGTCTTCAAACAGGATAACCAAAGATCCAGACAGTATTCAATAAAATAAAATAGATGAAATATAGACTGTGATGCCACATGCTACAGTTAACCTAATTTTTTTTTCATGCTTTCCTTGCGATGGGGAATAGATCATTCAGTAAAAACACAGAGTAAAAACAAAATATGGCTTATCATGTACAACTTTGAAACTATAATAATGTTGTACCTTAATTACTTCCATGAACACAAGTCTAACATTACAGTATTTTTTTTTAATAAACACAATTAAGGCTTCTAGGGAAAAGACTTCTAGAAGCATTCTATAACAAAGTAATTCCTAATTTTTCTTTGTATATATATCAAGCACCTCCAAAATATGAATTCCTATACACTGTGAGCACATTACTTACAATGAATTCTTAAGTAAATTAAGGACAGCCTTAGGATAAGCTGACATCATATATTCAGCTAAGTAGGCAACAAACCATAGGCCAAATGGTAAAAGTGTATTTGCAAATAAACTTCAAAAACTAAGTTAACATTTTATAATTAAATATAGAAAATATACTGATTTGCTAAAATAAATAAGATGTAATGTAGTAATCCTTTACTATAAAGAATGCATACCTTTATTGTAAACTATTCTTAATAAGATTCACTCACCATTTATAAATGTTCTGTAGATGATATTTTAATAGCAAATTTTTCAAATAAGGCATTAGATGAGAACACTGTTAAGATTCTAACTCATTTATGGAAAAAAGGGTTATGGAGTGTCTAAGATTCAAATTTCTAAACAGAGGGTTCATTATCTGGAATGCATGCTTACCCCAAGGAAGAGGTCTATATCTGCTGATAGAATGGTGTTAATTCAGAGATTAAGGTCTCCAGAAACAGTAAAACTGCTTAGGGCCTTTTTGAGGGGTAACTGAATATTGCTGGATTTGGATTGCTGGTTATGGACTAGCTGCCAAACCATTATATGAGCTCCTAAACTATATGACCACTAAACTGGGGAGCTATAGAACAGGTCTTCCAAACTCTAAAATGAAAATTATTAGATCCCTCTGGTCTGGGATTGCCTAATTTAGAAAAAAAGAAAAACATATTTTCTCTTTGTGACTGAAGGAGGTAGCATGGCCCTTGGTGTGTTAACTCAGCATTTAGGACCCACATATCAGCCTGTGCATATCTGTCTAAGAGCCTGGACCATACAACAAGATGGCCACCTTGCCTATGAGCAGTGGCAGCAACTACCTTATTAGTTATTGGAGACCGCTAAGCTGAAGCTGGGCCAAAGGGTGACTGACAGTGCTCACACCCCATCAGGTGGTTTCTGTTATACAAGCAAAGGGAAACCATTGGATGACCAGAGGATTCACCATTAAGTATCAGGCCCTTCTTCTAGATACCCAGAAATAGATTTGAATGTACATCAAGCCTTAAACCCTGCAACTTTTCTGTCCAATTTGCATGTATGAGGAGATCAGGAAGAGAAAGTTTTGCTTAGAAACAGTAAAACTGCTTAGGGCCTTTTTGAGGGGTAACTGAATATTGCTGGATTTGGATTGCTGGTTATGGACTAGCTGCCAAACCATTATATGAGCTCCTAAACTATATGACCACTAAACTGGGGAGCTATAGAACAGGTCTTCCAAACTCTAAAATGAAAATTATTAGATCCCTCTGGTCTGGGATTGCCTAATTTAGAAAAAAAGAAAAACATATTTTCTCTTTGTGACTGAAGGAGGTAGCATGGCCCTTGGTGTGTTAACTCAGCATTTAGGACCCACATATCAGCCTGTGCATATCTGTCTAAGAGCCTGGACCATACAACAAGATGGCCACCTTGCCTATGAGCAGTGGCAGCAACTACCTTATTAGTTATTGGAGACCGCTAAGCTGAAGCTGGGCCAAAGGGTGACTGACAGTGCTCACACCCCATCAGGTGGTTTCTGTTATACAAGCAAAGGGAAACCATTGGATGACCAGAGGATTCACCATTAAGTATCAGGCCCTTCTTCTAGATACCCAGAAGTAGATTTGAATGTACATCAAGCCTTAAACCCTGCAACTTTTCTGTCCAATTTGCATGTATGAGGAGATCAGGAAGAGAAAGTTTTGCTTTGTGATTGTGTACAGGCTATCGAACAAGTATATTCTAGTAGGCCTGACTCAAAGGAGACTCCCCTTGAAAACCCTGATGTTGAATGGAATACAGATGGAAATAGTTTCATAGAAGGAAAAAGAAAGGCAGAAAAAAAAAGAAAGAAAAGAAAGGCAGGATATGCAATAATAAGTGCTTATGATACCATTGACTAAGGACCTCTACCAATGGGACTTCAGCTCAAAGGGCTGAGCTTTTAGCATTGGCCAGGGCACTTAAACTATCAAAAGGAAAATGAGCCATAATTTATACTGATTCTCAGTATGCTTTCTTGATCCTCCATGCTCATGCCACCACCTGGAAAGAAAGAGGTATGCTGAGCACAAAAAAAATTCCCCTATTAAATATGGCAGAGAGATTCTTGAATTGTTGGGGTAGGAAAAGATCCTCAAGAAATAGCTGTAGTTCCCTGTGTGGTTCAGCTGGTAAAGAATCCACTTGCAGTGTGGGAGACCTGGGTTCGATCCCTAGGTTGGGAACATCCCCTGGAGAAGGGAAAGGCTACCCACTCCAGTATCTGGCCTAGAGAATTCCATGGACTAGTCCATGGAGTCACAAAGAGTCAGACACAACTGAAGCAGCTTTCACTTTCACTTTTTTCACTGTAGGGGACATCAGGCTCAGATTCTGGGTCTGAAATGGCAAAGGGAAATCCCCAAGTTGACCAAGAAGCAAAGAAAGCAGCTCGCATGACAGCAGATAGAATAGAGGCAGTTTTAAAAGTCCCAGGCTTGATAGAGGAAATGACACAACCTTGCTATACCAAGGAAAAAGAGGATTGGGCTAAAAATAGAGGGTTAATAAATCAAAGGGAATGTTACATGTTAAATGAAAAAATTATGATTCCACAAGCTCAGCAATGGAAAGCAACCAAGGCTTTACATGAAGCCATCCACTATGAGTGCGAAGCTCTTTGGAATTTACTGCAAAGTTTGTTCGTGGGTAAAGGAATGAAAATGGTGGTGGCCCAGTTTACCAAATCATGTGACACATGTTTACAAAATAATCCTAAAACAGCACCACTCCCTTCTCTATTGGTTAAACCTGTTCAATGCCAGGGAAGCTACCCAGGGGAGCATTGGCAAATTTATTTTATACAGATGCCCAAGTCCAGAGGATACAAATATTTATTTGTAATGGCAGACACATGCACTGGATGGGTAGAGGCTTTCCCCATATGGACAGAAGAGGTAACAAAGAACTTGATTATGGAGATAATCCCACATTTCAGAATATCTCAATCTATACAGAGTGATAATGGACCAGGCTTTACCTCTAAAATTACCCTTCAAGTAGCTAAAACCCTGGGCATAAACTATTCCCTTCATGCAGCATGGAGACCTCAGTCCTCAAGGAAAGTGGAAAAAATGAACGATACTTTGAAGGAAACTATAGTAGGGGCTTCCCTGGTGGCTCAGAGGTTAAAGCGTCTGCCTGCAATGCAGGAGACCTGGGATTGATCCCTGGGTAGAGAAGATCCCCTAGAGAAGGAAATGGCAACCCACTCCAGTATTTTTGCCTGGAGAATCCCATGGATGGAGGAGTCTGGTGGACTACAGTCCACAGGGTCACAAAGAGTCAGACACGACTGAGCGACTTGACTAACTATAGTCATAGTATGCCAAGAGACTCGGGAAAACTGGGTCCAAATACTACCAACTGCTCTAATGAGAATAAGGGCATGCCCCCAAACAAAAGCTCAGACTCAGTCCCTATGAATTAATGTATTGGAAACCCTTCTTAATGAATGACTTTTTATTAGATAAAGAAATAGCTGTTATTAGAGATTATGCTGCAAATTTAAGACACGTACAACTGACTCTCATAGATGATGAGTAAAGCGACTCAACAAAATACTGTTAGCAACAACCCTGGAGACTGGGTTTTAATCAAAAGCTGGAAAGAAGGGGTCACTAGATGATCAGTTAGAACCAAGAAGGAAGGGTTCTTACAAAGTGATATTATCAACTCCCACTACAATGAAAATAGAGGGGCATCCCACTTGAATCCACATCTCAAGGGTTAAACAATATAACTCTTTTGAAATAAACCCGCTTACTCTTGTAAGTGCCAAAGAATTGACGCTTTTGAACTGTGGTGTTGGAGAAGACTCTTGAGAGTCCCTTGGACTGCAAGGAGATCCAACTAGTCCATTCTGAAGGAGATCATCAGCCCTGGGTGTTCTTTGGAAGGAATGATGCTAAAGCTGAAACTCCAGTACCTTGGCCACCTCATGTGAAGAGTTGACTCATTGGAAAAGACTTTGATGCTGGGAGGGATTGGGGGCAGGAGGAGTAGGGGACTACAGAGGACGACATGGCTGAATGGCATCACGGACTTGATGGACGTGAGTCTGAGTGAACTCTGGGAGTTGGTGATGGACAGGGAGGCCTGGCGTGCTGCGATTCATGGGGTTGCAAAGAGTCGGACATGACTTAGCGACTGAACTGAACTGAACTGAACTGAACTGAGCAACATTGCCTTGCGAGTGTGCTAAGTTGCCTCAGTCATATCTGACTCTTTTCAACCTTACAGACTATAGCCCACCAGGCTCCTTTGTCCATGGGATTCTCCAGACAAAAATACTGGAGACCCACGGACCAGACCTGTGTCTCTAATGTCTCCTGCACTGGCAGACGGGTTCTTTACCACTAGTGCCACCTATGGCCCTCCCAAAAGAGAAGGAACAGTTAGCCAGGTGTTTTTCTGTTTTCCTAGTCAGGCCAACATCCAGTCTCAGCAGAAAGTAGTTAATGAATGGTCATCACCCCATTTTTCCCCTTTAAGCATAAAGGGGGAAAAACACCTGGCAGGCGGGGAGTGGGGAAATGATAGGGATGGAATAAGATAGGGATACAGGTAATTGTAGAAGTCCCGGTAGGGAACTGTGGATAGCGAGGGAAACCTAAGAAACTTTGGAAGCCCACTGTAAGTTATGATTGCTCAAGAAAGCTATCCAAACATTGTGGAACAAAGCAGGCTTGCTTAACTATAAAACCATAAATAAAAGCACAAGATATGCCCCAGATCATTAGGTGAAAGAAAAATGTTACCACCCTTCTACTATAAGCATTATGATAATCCTAGTTTGACCTCATAGGGTTAGACAATTTCCTGCCCAATACAAAGGGGGAGCTAGTGATATAAGCCTGACATCTACCCAAAGAAGGTGGTCTTTTCCCCCTTCCCCACTTTCCTTTGATTATAAAAGTGTAGCCCACTTAATTCTCAGGGCAGAGCCCCTTCACCTGTCGGCTTGCATCTCTCACAAGTGTGTTCATCCCTCAGTCGTGTCCGACTCTTTGCGACCTGATGGACTGCAGCCTGCCAGGCTCCTCTATCCACAGAATTCTCCAGGTAAGATACCTGTGTGGGTAGCCAGTTCCTTCTCCAGGGGATCTTCCCGACCAAGGGATCAAACCTGGGTCTCCTGCATTGCAGGCAGATTATTTACCATCTGAACCACCGAGGAAGCCCATCTCTCTCATGTGTCCTATATTAAGAAATCTACTTCTTGCCTATCACTTTATCTCTTGCTGAATTCCTTCTGTACTGAGACACAAAGAACCTGAACCTCAGTAAGTCCAGACACCAGCTGAGTGATTCTAATCAAGACTGTGGCTTCAGGTCCCAATCACAATTTTGGCCAGGTTCAAGTCCCAGGTTCAAGTCCCAATCTGAAGTGCATGGTTTCAATCTCCAGAACCTGTGAATATACTATCTTACTTGGCAAGCAGAATTTTTCAGGCCATGGATTAAAGATCTTGAGAAGGAAAGAGTATCCTGCACTATCCACGTAAGGCCCCATTATAATCACAAGAGTCATAAGAGGAAAGCAAGAGGGTTACAGTCAGAACAGAAAGAAGAGCATGGGGTCACGGAAGCAGAGAGAGGAGAGTCAAAGGGAGAAGATGCCATGTTGCTGGCTTGGAAGATGGAGCAAAGAGCCACCAGCCAGGGAAGGTGAACAGCCACTAGAAGGAAAAGCTAAGAGAAGCTGAGTAAGACCCTATGGTACAAATAGTAGGACCTCCCTGGTACGAATCCTTTCTGCATTTCTTGTTGTAAGAAATAGGCTTCATTCAGCTTCCTTGACCTTCTCTGAGTTCCAAAGGACAGAGTCAAACAGTTGCTAATCAGGGAAGGGAGGGAATGCAGAAACAAGGGAAGAGTGGTCAAAAAACAATAGTGGTGGTCTAGTGGTTAGGAATCCACCTTCCATTGCAGGGGATACAGGTTCAGTCCCTGGGTGGAGAACTAAGATCCTACATGCTACAAGACAACCAAGCCTGCACACCACAACTAAAGAAGCCCACGCACTGCAATGAAAGGTCCCATAAGCTACAACTAAACTGCAACACAGCTAAATAAATAAATATTTTTTTAAGACATTTATGAAAAAGAAACAATAGTGCAGCTTTGGGGAAAGGTCTCAGTTCCTTCTCAAGTAATACTGTATACATAACAATGTCTTTGAGTTCTTTTGCAGGAACTAAGGCCCCCATCCAGGTAGAAGATGGCAACTTCAGACTGAGCAAAAGATTCTTGGGGCACTGCTCACCACCAACCAATCAGAAGAAAGTCACACATTCTGAAGCCTTCACTCTACATTTTGTCTATAAAAACTCTTCCCCTGAAAACCATCAGGGAGTTCAGGGCTTTTGAGCATGAACAAACTGGTCTCCTTGCTTGGCCTAGCAATGAACCTTTCTCTGCTCCAATCTCTGACATTTTGGCTGGTCTCACTGTGTGTCAGGCACACAAACTTGTGTTCAGTAATATAAGGAACTGTTTCTTTCTTGAAAACTTTAGAAGAAACTCAGCCTTTCTAACAACTGGATTTTAGACTGCTGACCTTCAGAACTGTAAGAAAATAAATTTGTATTGTTTTAAGCCACTATAAGCCACTAAATTCATGGTAATTTGTTACAACAGCAAGAGGAATCTAATCAAGTATGCACATGGAGTTTCATTGTGCTTTTTCCTAATCTTATGATATTTTCTTTTTATTTATTTGGCTGCACCAAGTCTTAGTTGTGGCACACAGAATCATCTGTCTTCATTGCAGCATACAAAATCTTTAGTTGCATCATGCAGGACCTTTTAGTTGCAGCAGGCAGGACCTTTTAGTTGCAGCATGTGGGATCTAGTTACCTCACCAAGGGTTGAATCTGCCTACCCCGCATTGGGCCCACGGAGTCTTACTCACAGGGCCACAAGGGGAGGTCCTGAAATTTTCTTTAATAAAAAGTTTTTTAAAAAAGAAAAACCAGCATTGAAAAAATAACACATCATAAGATATATAGTTGGACAAGTCCTCTTTTGCTTTTTAAAATTATTTTTTGTTGTTCTTTCACATTCTTATCTCTCAAACACATTTTAATTGGCTTGTCAAATTTCTATGAAAATTATGTATTATAATTTTATTGAATATAGAAATTAACTTGTGGAAAATCACATAAACGATAGATGTAACAGGATATCCCTGCTAATACAAGCTGATTCTTATGTATTCCAGACCATCATCGCTTCTAAGTTGCAAGAGTTAAGGGAGGACTGGAGTTCTCTAACTGCCCCACCTACAACTAGGTGGGCAAGTTTTATTCAGAGAGAAGAGAGAGAAAAATAAAATAGTACTTAGCTTCCTTTCAAGACTCATTTTCCACCATGATTTAAATATTTCAAGATCTGTTTGTCCCCTTATATTTGTTCTCAGTTGGCTCCTAATTAGCATTTCTAAGTACATATATTCTCTGAAATCACCAATACATTGTAAGTAGTCAACTAAATGATGGGCCTGAATGGACCTGAAGAACACAAGCAGAATTGATTCCGAACATTTTGAACCAAAACAAAACAAACATAACTGAGGGGGAAGAAGTGAAGGCCAGTGGAAGAAATGGAAAAATTTAGGTATTAATATTGATGTGTTCTCATTGCTTAGACTTTTGATGCCTGGGAATATTTTAGTTTTATAAGAAATAAGTTACTAACCAAAACTACAGCAGGACCCATCTATTATACTGTAATTACTAGGTTGCTTTGGCCCAGCAAAAATACTCTGACAATTCATATATAATTCAACTAAAAATTTGAGTTTCATGTAGAAGGTAACTTTCTAATTTTGATTACTAAAATATTACTTTCATAGTCCATTCTTATCTTGTAAATTGTCTAAACTGAGAATTTTAAAATAAGGATTTTAAAAGATAGTTGCTTGAATTAAAAGTATTATATAATTACAAAATAAAATTCTGGGACTTCCCTGGCAGTCCAATGGTTGAGACTCCTGTGTAGGGGTTACAGGTTCAATCCCTGGTCAAGGAACTAGAATTCTGCATGCCACATGGCATGGCCAAAGGCATTTTAAAAATAAAACTTAAAAAAATAAAATTCAGATTAGATTAAGTCTCCAAGTGATAGCATTAATAAAGTATTATAACTGGCCAACATCTGCTAATTTTTGTTCTACCTAGCATTTGGAAAACCCAATGGACGGAGTAGCCTGGTGGGCTGCAGTCCATGGGGTCGCTAACAGTCGGACAGAGTGAGCGACTTCACTTTCACTTTTCTTTTTCATGCATTGGAGAAGGAAATGGCAACCCACTCCAGTGTTCTTGCCTGGAGAATCCCAGGGACGGGGGAGCCTGGTGGGCTGCCGTCTATGGGGTCACACAGAGTCGGACACGACTGAAGCGACTTAGCAGCAGCAGCAGCATTTGATTAGACAACATAAATTTTTTTCCTGGTATTGGTTAAGTGAATAACTGTGTAATGATAACTGTCTAATGAAACAAGTATTAGAAGTGCTAGGATGCCATTGAGTGTTTCTTCCAGAGTCTTTTACAAATCCCTTAAGATGAAAAGTTAACGTGACCTCTTATGGCAGCTCCTGCACTATAGCTAACTGACATACCAATAGTGGAGAGACAGTGTGATGCTGTTTGTTTTAGGCTTGTTTGTTTGTGCCACACCACATGGCATGTGGGATCTTAGTTCCCCACCCAGGGTTGGAATACATGACCCCTGTACTGAAAGCATAAAGTCTTAACCACTGGACCGCCAGGAGTCACAGCTGCCACAAGCCCAACAATGGTTTTGGAGGCCTCCAGAAGGCAAGGTTAGGCAAGGTTAAGGATTCCAGACTTAAAATCTCTGACTTGTCTTCTCTTTTCATGGAGGAGAATTTGCAGCTACTGGTGCATCTGCTTGTTGGGAGGATAAGAGAGAATGGATAAGCTTGACTTGTGCACTGGAATAAAGAGCTCCAGAGGATAAGAAAACAGGTCCAGCAAAAAAGTTCAAAATCTTGCAGCCATCTCTGCATTAGCCCCTCCTCTTCTATGTGAAGAGAGTTAGGGTACATTATTAGAGTAGGGCACAGGAGATTCACTGCTGTGGACAGAGGGCAAAGAGGAACTAGAGTTCGAGCCTTCTGTGAAGCAACTGCAGAGGAGTTAAGAATCAGGTCCGGGAGTGAAAGTTCAGCCTCACAGGACAAGCAAAACATGCCTTGAGTATTTGTCTGTTTTGTTTTTTACTGAAATCATCCTTCAGACAAGAAAAACATTAAATCACAAATCTGAAGCCTTGGATCTAGTCCCAGTTCTGTCAATCAATAAAACCAGCTGATATGGTGGTTCATGCGAAATGCCAGGCTAGATGAAGCACAAGCTGGAATCAAGATTGCCAGGGGAAATATCAATAACCTTAGATACGTAGATAACACCAACCTTATGACAGAAAGTGAAGAAGAACTAAAGAGCCTCTTGATGAAAGTGAAAGAGGAGAGTGAAAAACTTGGCTTAAAACTCATCATTCAGAAAACTAAGATCATGGCATGTGGTCCCATCACTTCATGGCAAATAGATGGGGAAGCAATGGAAACAGTGACAGACTTTATTTTTGGGGGTTCCAAAATCACTGCAGATGATCACTGCAGCCATGAAATTAAAAGACACTTGCTCCTTGGAAGAAAAGTTATGACCAACCTAGACAACATATTAAAAAGCAGAGACATTACTTTGCCGACAAAGGTCCATCTAGTCAAAGCTATGGTTTTTCCAGTAGTCATGTATGGATGTGAGATTTGGACTATAAAGAAAGCTGAGAGCTGAAGAACTGATGCTTTTGAACTGTGGTGNCTGTCCAATTTGCATGTATGAGGAGATCAGGAAGAGAAAGTTTTGCTCTGTGATTGTGTACAGGCTATCGAACAAGTATATTCTAGTAGGCCTGACTCAGAGGAGACTCCCCTTGAAAACCCTGATGTTGAATGGAATACAGATGGAAATAGTTTCATAGAAGGAAAAAGAAAGGCAGAAAAAAAAAGAAAGAAAAGAAAGGCAGGATATGCAATAATAAGTGCTTATGATACCATTGACTAAGGACCTCTACCAATGGGACTTCAGCTCAAAGGGCTGAGCTTTTAGCATTGGCCAGGGCACTTAAACTATCAAAAGGAAAATGAGCCATAATTTATACTGATTCTCAGTATGCTTTCTTGATCCTCCATGCTCATGCCACCACCTGGAAAGAAAGAGGTATGCTGAGCACAAAAAAAATTCCCCTATTAAATATGGCAGAGAGATTCTTGAATTGTTGGGGTAGGAAAAGATCCTCAAGAAATAGCTGTAGTTCCCTGTGTGGTTCAGCTGGTAAAGAATCTACTTGCAGTGTGGGAGACCTGGGTTCGATCCCTAGGTTGGGAACATCCCCTGGAGAAGGGAAAGGCTACCCACTCCAGTATCTGGCCTAGAGAATTCCATGGACTAGTCCATGGAGTCACAAAGAGTCAGACACAACTGAAGCAGCTTTCACTTTCACTTTTTTCACTGTAGGGGACATCAGGCTCAGATTCTGGGTCTGAAATGGCAAAGGGAAATCCCCAAGTTGACCAAGAAGCAAAGAAAGCAGCTCGCATGACAGCAGATAGAATAGAGGCAGTTTTAAAAGTCCCAGGCTTGATAGAGGAAATGACACAACCTTGCTATACCAAGGAAAAAGAGGATTGGGCTAAAAATAGAGGGTTAATAAATCAAAGGGAATGTTACATGTTAAATGAAAAAATTATGATTCCACAAGCTCAGCAATGGAAAGCAACCAAGGCTTTACATGAAGCCATCCACTATGAGTGCGAAGCTCTTTGGAATTTACTGCAAAGTTTGTTTGTGGGTAAAGGAATGAAAATGGTGGTGGCCCAGTTTACCAAATCATGTGACACATGTTTACAAAATAATCCTAAAACAGCACCACTCCCTTCTCTATTGGTTAAACCTGTTCAATGCCAGGGAAGCTACCCAGGGGAGCATTGGCAAATTTATTTTATACAGATGCCCAAGTCCAGAGGATACAAATATTTATTTGTAATGGCAGACACATGCACTGGATGGGTAGAGGCTTTCCCCATATGGACAGAAGAGGTAACAAAGAACTTGATTATGGAGATAATCCCACATTTCAGAATATCTCAATCTATACAGAGTGATAATGGACCAGGCTTTACCTCTAAAATTACCCTTCAAGTAGCTAAAACCCTGGGCATAAACTATTCCCTTCATGCAGCATGGAGACCTCAGTCCTCAAGGAAAGTGGAAAAAATGAACGATACTTTGAAGGAAACTATAGTAGGGGCTTCCCTGGTGGCTCAGAGGTTAAAGCGTCTGCCTGCAATGCAGGAGACCTGGGATTGATCCCTGGGTAGAGAAGATCCCCTAGAGAAGGAAATGGCAACCCACTCCAGTATTTTTGCCTGGAGAATCCCATGGATGGAGGAGTCTGGTGGACTACAGTCCACAGGGTCACAAAGAGTCAGACACGACTGAGCGACTTGACTAACTATAGTCATAGTATGCCAAGAGACTCGGGAAAACTGGGTCCAAATACTACCAACTGCTCTAATGAGAATAAGGGCATGCCCCCAAACAAAAGCTCAGACTCAGTCCCTATGAATTAATGTATTGGAAACCCTTCTTAATGAATGACTTTTTATTAGATAAAGAAATAGCTGTTATTAGAGATTATGCTGCAAATTTAAGACACGTACAACTGACTCTCATAGATGATGAGTAAAGCGACTCAACAAAATACTGTTAGCAACAACCCTGGAGACTGGGTTTTAATCAAAAGCTGGAAAGAAGGGGTCACTAGATGATCAGTTAGAACCAAGAAGGAAGGGTTCTTACAAAGTGATATTATCAACTCCCACTACAATGAAAATAGAGGGGCATCCCACTTGAATCCACATCTCAAGGGTTAAACAATATAACTCTTTTGAAATAAACCCGCTTACTCTTGTAAGTGCCAAAGAATTGACGCTTTTGAACTGTGGTGTTGGAGAAGACTCTTGAGAGTCCCTTGGACTGCAAGGAGATCCAACTAGTCCATTCTGAAGGAGATCATCAGCCCTGGGTGTTCTTTGGAAGGAATGATGCTAAAGCTGAAACTCCAGTACTTTGGCCACCTCATGTGAAGAGTTGACTCATTGGAAAAGACTTTGATGCTGGGAGGGATTGGGGGCAGGAGGAGTAGGGGACTACAGAGGACGACATGGCTGAATGGCATCACGGACTTGATGGACGTGAGTCTGAGTGAACTCTGGGAGTTGGTGATGGACAGGGAGGCCTGGCGTGCTGCGATTCATGGGGTTGCAAAGAGTCGGACACGACTTAGCGACTGAACTGAACTGAACTGAACTGAGCAACATTGCCTTGTGAGTGTGCTAAGTTGCCTCAGTCATATCTGACTCTTTTCAACCTTACAGACTATAGCCCACCAGGCTCCTTTGTCCATGGGATTCTCCAGACACAAATACTGGAGACCCACGGACCGGACCTGTGTCTCTAATGTCTCCTGCACTGGCAGACGGGTTCTTTACCACTAGTGCCACCTATGGCCCTCCCAAAAGAGAAGGAACAGTTAGCCAGGTGTTTTTCTGTTTTCCTAGTCAGGCCAACATCCAGTCTCAGCAGAAAGTAGTTAATGAATGGTCATCACCCCATTTTTCCCCTTTAAGCATAAAGGGGGAAAAACACCTGGCAGGCGGGGAGTGGGGAAATGATAGGGATGGAATAAGATAGGGATACAGGTAATTGTAGAAGTCCCGGTAGGGAACTGTGGATAGCGAGGGAAACCTAAGAAACTTTGGAAGCCCACTGTAAGTTATGATTGCTCAAGAAAGCTATCCAAACATTGTGGAACAAAGCAGGCTTGCTTAACTATAAAACCATAAATAAAAGCACAAGATATGCCCCAGATCATTAGGTGAAAGAAAAATGTTACCACCCTTCTACTATAAGCATTATGATAATCCTAGTTTGACCTCATAGGGTTAGACAATTTCCTGCCCAATACAAAGGGGGAGCTAGTGATATAAGCCTGACATCTACCCAAAGAAGGTGGTCTTTTCCCCCTCCCCCACTTTCCTTTGATTATAAAAGTGTAGCCCACTTAATTCTCAGGGCAGAGCCCCTTCACCTGTCGGCTTGCATCTCTCACAAGTGTGTTCATCCCTCAGTCGTGTCCGACTCTTTGCGACCTGATGGACTGCAGCCTGCCAGGCTCCTCTATCCACAGAATTCTCCAGGTAAGATACCTGTGTGGGTAGCCAGTTCCTTCTCCAGGGGATCTTCCCGACCAAGGGATCAAACCTGGGTCTCCTGCATTGCAGGCAGATTATTTACCATCTGAACCACCGAGGAAGCCCATCTCTCTCATGTGTCCTATATTAAGAAATCTACTTCTTGCCTATCACTTTATCTCTTGCTGAATTCCTTCTGTACTGAGACACAAAGAACCTGAACCTCAGTAAGTCCAGACACCAGCTGAGTGATTCTAATCAAGACTGTGGCTTCAGGTCCCAATCACAATTTTGGCCAGGTTCAAGTCCCAGGTTCAAGTCCCAATCTGAAGTGCATGGTTTCAATCTCCAGAACCTGTGAATATACTATCTTACTTGGCAAGCAGAATTTTTCAGGCCATGGATTAAAGATCTTGAGAAGGAAAGAGTATCCTGCACTATCCACGTAAGGCCCCATTATAATCACAAGAGTCATAAGAGGAAAGCAAGAGGGTTACAGTCAGAACAGAAAGAAGAGCATGGGGTCACGGAAGCAGAGAGAGGAGAGTCAAAGGGAGAAGATGCCATGTTGCTGGCTTGGAAGATGGAGCAAAGAGCCACCAGCCAGGGAAGGTGAACAGCCACTAGAAGGAAAAGCTAAGAGAAGCTGAGTAAGACCCTATGGTACAAATAGTAGGACCTCCCTGGTACGAATCCTTTCTGCATTTCTTGTTGTAAGAAATAGGCTTCATTCAGCTTCCTTGACCTTCTCTGAGTTCCAAAGGACAGAGTCAAACAGTTGCTAATCAGGGAAGGGAGGGAATGCAGAAACAAGGGAAGAGTGGTCAAAAAACAATAGTGGTGGTCTAGTGGTTAGGAATCCACCTTCCATTGCAGGGGATACAGGTTCAATCCCTGGGTGGAGAACTAAGATCCTACATGCTACAAGACAACCAAGCCTGCACACCACAACTAAAGAAGCCCACGCACTGCAATGAAAGGTCCCATAAGCTACAACTAAACTGCAACACAGCTAAATAAATAAATATTTTTTTAAGACATTTATGAAAAAGAAACAATAGTGCAGCTTTGGGGAAAGGTCTCAGTTCCTTCTCAAGTAATACTGTATACATAACAATGTCTTTGAGTTCTTTTGCAGGAACTAAGGCCCCCATCCAGGTAGAAGATGGCAACTTCAGACTGAGCAAAAGATTCGTGGGGCACTGCTCACCACCAACCAATCAGAAGAAAGTCACACATTCTGAAGCCTTCACTCTACATTTTGTCTATAAAAACTCTTCCCCTGAAAACCATCAGGGAGTTCAGGGCTTTTGAGCATGAACAAACTGGTCTCCTTGCTTGGCCTAGCAATGAACCTTTCTCTGCTCCAATCTCTGACATTTTGGCTGGTCTCACTGTGTGTCAGGCACACAAACTTGTGTTCAGTAATATAAGGAACTGTTTCTTTCTTGAAAACTTTAGAAGAAACTCAGCCTTTCTGACAACTGGATTTTAGACTGCTGACCTCCAGAACTGTAAGAAAATAAATTTGTATTGTTTTAAGCCACTATAAGCCACTAAATTCATGGTAATTTGTTACAACAGCAAGAGGAATCTAATCAAGTATGCACATGGAGTTTCATTGTGCTTTTTCCTAATCTTATGATATTTTCTTTTTATTTATTTGGCTGCACCAAGTCTTAGTTGTGGCACACAGAATCATCTGTCTTCATTGCAGCATACAAAATCTTTAGTTGCATCATGCAGGACCTTTTAGTTGCAGCAGGCAGGACCTTTTAGTTGCAGCATGTGGGATCTAGTTACCTCACCAAGGGTTGAATCTGCCTACCCCGCATTGGGCCCACGGAGTCTTACTCACAGGGCCACAAGGGGAGGTCCTGAAATTTTCTTTAATAAAAAGTTTTTTAAAAAAGAAAAACCAGCATTGAAAAAATAACACATCATAAGATATATAGTTGGACAAGTCCTCTTTTGCTTTTTAAAATTATTTTTTGTTGTTCTTTCACATTCTTATCTCTCAAACACATTTTAATTGGCTTGTCAAATTTCTATGAAAATTATGTATTATAATTTTATTGAATATAGAAATTAACTTGTGGAAAATCACATAAACGATAGATGTAACAGGATATCCCTGCTAATACAAGCTGATTCTTATGTATTCCAGACCATCATCGCTTCTAAGTTGCAAGAGTTAAGGGAGGACTGGAGTTCTCTAACTGCCCCACCTACAACTAGGTGGGCAAGTTTTATTCAGAGAGAAGAGAGAGAAAAATAAAATAGTACTTAGCTTCCTTTCAAGACTCATTTTCCACCATGATTTAAATATTTCAAGATCTGTTTGTCCCCTTATATTTGTTCTCAGTTGGCTCCTAATTAGCATTTCTAAGTACATATATTCTCTGAAATCACCAATACATTGTAAGTAGTCAACTAAATGATGGGCCTGAATGGACCTGAAGAACACAAGCAGAATTGATTCCGAACATTTTGAACCAAAACAAAACAAACATAACTGAGGGGGAAGAAGTGAAGGCCAGTGGAAGAAATGGAAAAATTTAGGTATTAATATTGATGTGTTCTCATTGCTTAGACTTTTGATGCCTGGGAATATTTTAGTTTTATAAGAAATAAGTTACTAACCAAAACTACAGCAGGACCCATCTATTATACTGTAATTACTAGGTTGCTTTGGCCCAGCAAAAATACTCTGACAATTCATATATAATTCAACTAAAAATTTGAGTTTCATGTAGAAGGTAACGTTCTAATTTTGATTACTAAAATATTACTTTCATAGTCCATTCTTATCTTGTAAATTGTCTAAACTGAGAATTTTAAAATAAGGATTTTAAAAGATAGTTGCTTGAATTAAAAGTATTATATAATTACAAAATAAAATTCTGGGACTTCCCTGGCAGTCCAATGGTTGAGACTCCTGTGTAGGGGTTACAGGTTCAATCCCTGGTCAAGGAACTAGAATTCTGCATGCCACATGGCATGGCCAAAGGCATTTTAAAAATAAAACTTAAAAAAATAAAATTCAGATTAGATTAAGTCTCCAAGTGATAGCATTAATAAAGTATTATAACTGGCCAACATCTGCTAATTTTTGTTCTACCTAGCATTTGGAAAACCCAATGGACGGAGTAGCCTGGTGGGCTGCAGTCCATGGGGTCGCTAACAGTCGGACAGAGTGAGCGACTTCACTTTCACTTTTCTTTTTCATGCATTGGAGAAGGAAATGGCAACCCACTCCAGTGTTCTTGCCTGGAGAATCCCAGGGACGGGGGAGCCTGGTGGGCTGCCGTCTATGGGGTCACACAGAGTCGGACACGACTGAAGCGACTTAGCAGCAGCAGTAGCATTTGATTAGACAACATAAATTATTTTCCTGGTATTGGTTAAGTGAATAACTGTGTAATGATAACTGTCTAATGAAACAAGTATTAGAAGTGCTAGGATGCCATTGAGTGTTTCTTCCAGAGTCTTTTACAAATCCCTTAAGATGAAAAGTTAACGTGACCTCTTATGGCAGCTCCTGCACTATAGCTAACTGACATACCAATAGTGGAGAGACAGTGTGATGCTGTTTGTTTTAGGCTTGTTTGTTTGTGCCACACCACATGGCATGTGGGATCTTAGTTCCCCACCCAGGGTTGGAATACATGACCCCTGTACTGAAAGCATAAAGTCTTAACCACTGGACCGCCAGGAGTCACAGCTGCCACAAGCCCAACAATGGTTTTGGAGGCCTCCAGAAGGCAAGGTTAGGCAAGGTTAAGGATTCCAGACTTAAAATCTCTGACTTGTCTTCTCTTTTCATGGAGGAGAATTTGCAGCTACTGGTGCATCTGCTTGTTGGGAGGATAAGAGAGAATGAATAAGCTTGACTTGTGCACTGGAATAAAGAGCTCCAGAGGATAAGAAAACAGGTCCAGCAAAAAAGTTCAAAATCTTGCAGCCATCTCTGCATTAGCCCCTCCTCTTCTATGTGAAGAGAGTTAGGGTACATTATTAGAGTAGGGCACAGGAGATTCACTGCTGTGGACAGAGGGCAAAGAGGAACTAGAGTTCGAGCCTTCTGTGAAGCAACTGCAGAGGAGTTAAGAATCAGGTCCGGGAGTGAAAGTTCAGCCTCACAGGACAAGCAAAACATGCCTTGAGTATTTGTCTGTTTTGTTTTTTACTGAAATCATCCTTCAGACAAGAAAAACATTAAATCACAAATCTGAAGCCTTGGATCTAGTCCCAGTTCTGTCAATCAATAAAACCAGCTGATATGGTGGTTCATGCGAAATGCCAGGCTAGATGAAGCACAAGCTGGAATCAAGATTGCCAGGGGAAATATCAATAACCTTAGATACGTAGATAACACCAACCTTATGACAGAAAGTGAAGAAGAACTAAAGAGCCTCTTGATGAAAGTGAAAGAGGAGAGTGAAAAACTTGGCTTAAAACTCATCATTCAGAAAACTAAGATCATGGCATCTGGTCCCATCACTTCATGGCAAATAGATGGGGAAGCAATGGAAACAGTGACAGACTTTATTTTTGGGGGTTCCAAAATCATTGCAGATGATCACTGCAGCCATGAAATTAAAAGACACTTGCTCCTTGGAAGAAAAGTTATGACCAACCTAGACAACATATTAAAAAGCAGAAACATTACTTTGCCGACAAAGGTCCATCTAGTCAAAGCTATGGTTTTTCCAGTAGTCATGTATGGATGTGAGATTTGGACTATAAAGAAAGCTGAGAGCTGAAGAACTGATGCTTTTGAACTGTGGTGTTGGAGAAGACTCTTGAGAGTCCTTTGGACTGCAAGGAGATTCAACCAGTCAATCCTAAAGAAAATCAGTACTGAATATTCATTGGAAGAACTGATGTTGAAGCTGAAACTCCAATACTTTGGCCACCTGTTGTGAAGAACCAACTCATTTGAAAAGCCCCTGATGCTGGGATAGATTGAAGGTGGGAAGAGAAGGGGTCAACAGACGATAAGAAGGTTGGATGGCATCACTGACTTGATGGACATGAGTTTGAGTAAACTCCGGGTGTCGATGATGGACAGGGAGGCCTGGCGGGCTGCAGTCCATGGGGTCACGAAGAGTCAGACATGACTGAGTGACTGAAATGAACTGAACTGAACTGAATGTGACCCCAAGCAAGTTCATAGGAAACAAGTTAGTCAACAGAATAAGTTGGTTAAAATATCTGTTTATTCTAGAAATCATATATCTGACTGCTGATTTTTTAAGAATTGATAATTGTGAAGACTTACAGTATTTTTTTAAACAATATTTTTAACCTTTGTATGCTTTTGCTATTTTTCAACATTCGGTGAATTTTCAGTTACATAAACAGACTATTATAAATCCCACGTTATTTTTAAAACTTTTTATTTTATGTTAGAGTATAGCCAATTAATAATGTTGCAATGGTTTCAGGTGGACAGCCAAGGGACTCAATCGTACACATATATGTATCCATTCTCCCCTAAACTTCTCTCCCATCCAGGCTGCCACATAACATTGAACAGAATGCCCTGTGCTATACAGCAGGTCCTTGTTGGTTTTTAAATATAGCAGTGTATATGTTTTCCATCCCAGATTCCCTAAGTATCCCTTACCCTCATTCTCCACCCTATCCCACCCCTGGCGACCATAATTTTGTTCTAAGTCTGTGAGTCTATTTCTGTTTTGTAAACAAATTCATTTGTATCATTTCTTTTTATATTCCACATATAAAGGATGTCATAGGCTATACCTCCTTCTCTGTTTGACTTACTTCAGTCAATGTGACGATCTCTGTGTCCAACCATGTTGTTGAAAATGATAAATCCCAGATAACTTAATTATTTAAGTATGAATATAATTGAGGCATAAGCTTTAGGCATTAGTTAGCAATTGTTAATGAAGGACCTTGAAAGAACAGGTGACTATTCACCAGTTGCTTTGAGAAAAGCCCCAAACCAGTCATTAAAATTTGTTCTTCAGGGAATTCCTTGGCTGCTCTGTGGTATTCATCTATGCAAAGTGCACAGAGCAGTGTCTGACATATAGTAAGCATTATACATGTATTAGGTCTTATTACATTTACCGAGTGCTTACATGTGCAATATAATACATTATACTTTACACATATTATCATATTTGATCTCTGCAATAACTATGATGCAGATGCTACTATTTCTATCCTAATTTTACAAATAAGGAAACTAAGACTCATCAAGGTTAGTAAAGCACCCAAAGTCTCTCACAGCTCATATATGGTCAGACCTGCTGGGTTCTAAAGCACATGTTCTTAAGCATATGTTCATCATTAGTACATATGAAAATCACCTGAGATACTTGGAATAGGCAGATTTGGGGCCTAATTCCTGGCCTATGAAATCAGAATCTTCAGAATCTTCACAGGATGAAGCCTGGAGGTCTGCCTTTTTAATAAACACTCTAGGTTATTTTCCAGCAAATTTGGAAAACTCAGCAGTGGCCATAGGACTGGAAAAGGTCAGTTTTCATTCCAACTGCAAAGAAAAGCAAAGCCAAAGAATGTTCAAACTACCACACAATTGCACTCATCTCACACACTAGTAAAGTAATGCTCAAAATTCTCCAAGCCAGGCTTCAACAGTACCTGAACTGAGCACTTCCTGAACTGAGATGTTCAAGCTGGATTTAGAAAAGGCAGAGGAATCAGAGAGAGATCAAATTGCCAACATCTGCTGGATCATAGAAAAAGCAAGAGAATTCCAGAAAAACATCTACTTCTGCTTTATTGACTACGCCAAAGCCTTTGACTGTGTGGATCACAACAAACTGTGGAAAATTCATAAAGAGATGGGAATACCAGACCACCTTTCCTGCCTCCTGAGAAATCTGTATGCAGGTCAAGAAGCAACAGTTAGAACTGGACATGGAACAACAGACTGGTTCCAACTTGGGAAAGGAGTACAACAAGGTTGTATATTGTCACCCTGCTTATTTAAGTTATATGCAGAGGACATCATGTGATATGCTAGGCTGGATGAATCACAAACTGGAATCAAGATTTCCAGGAGAAATATCAATAACCTCAGATATGCAGATGATACTACCCTTATGGCAGAAAGCAAAGAGGAACTAAAGAACCTCTTGATGAAAGTGTAAGAGGAGAGTGAAAAAGCTGGCTTAAAACTCAACATTCAAAAAACTCAGATCATATCATCAGGTCCCATCACTTCATGGCAAATAGATGGGGAAACAGTGGAAACAGTGTCAGACTTTATTTTCCTGGGCTCCAAAATCACTGCAGATGGTGCGCTGCAGCCATGAAATTAATAATTAAAGACATTTGCTCCTTGGAAGAAAAGCCATGACCAATCTAGACAGCATATTAAAAAGCAGAGACTACTTTGCTGACAAAGGCCCGTATAGTCAAAGCTATGGTTTTTCCTGTAGTCATGTATGGATGTGAGAGTTGGACCATAAAGAAAGCTGAGCACTAAAGAACTGATACTTTTGAACTGTGGTGTTGGAGAAGACTCTCGAGAGTCTCTTGTATTGCAAGGAGATCAAAGCAGTTAATCCGGAAGGAAATCAGTCCTGAATATTCATTGGAAGGACTGATGCTGAAGCTCCAGTAATTTGGCCACCTGATGCGAAGAACTGCCTCTGAAAAGACCCTGATGCTGGGAAGGATTGAGGGCACAAAGAGAAGATGACAGAGGATGAGATAGTTGGATGGCATCACTGACTTGATAGACATGAGTTTGAGCAAACTCAGAGTTGGTGATGGACCTTCTCTAAGTCTGGCATGCTGCAGTCCACTGGGTCACAAAGAGTTGGACATGACTGAACGACTGAACTGAACTATGTTATTTTTATTAACTGATATATTCACCACATTTAAGAAACTCCTTCATATATACTTAATGAATACACAGAAAACAAATGAGAATAAAACAAAAGTTGACAGTGGATTGATTTCTTAGGAGGTGGCAGAGAGAGGAGATTATAAAAAAAACTTTCATTTTCTAACCTAGGCAGCATATCAAAAAGCAGAGACATAACTTTGCCAGCAAAGGTCTGTATAGTCAAAGCTATGATTTTTCCAGTAGTCATGTATGGATGTGAGAATTGGACCATAAAGAAAGCTGANACAAAAGTTGACAGTGGATTGATTTCTTAGGAGGTGGCAGAGAGAGGAGATTATAAAAAAAACTTTCATTTTCTAACCTAGGCAGCATATCAAAAAGCAGAGACATAACTTTGCCAGCAAAGGTCTGTATAGTCAAAGCTATGATTTTTCCAGTAGTCATGTATGGATGTGAGAATTGGACCATAAAGAAAGCTGAGCATTGAATAACCGATGCTTTTTAACTGTGGTATTGGTGAAGCCTCTTGAGAGTCCATTGGACTGCAAGGAGATCAAACCAGTCAATCTTAAAAGAAATCAATCCTGAATATTCACTGGAAGGACTGATGCTAAATCTAAAGCTTTAATATATTGGCCACCTGATGCAAAGAGCCAACTCACTGGAAAAGTCCCTGATGCTGGGAAAGATTGAAGGCAAAAAGAGAAGAGGGTGGCAGAGGATGAGATGGTTAGATAACATCATTGACTCAATACACTTGAGTGTGAGCAAACTCCAGGAGATAGTGAAGGGCAGGGAAGCTTGGCAGTACTGCAGTTCATGCGGTCACAAAGCGTTAGATACTGAATAACTAGTTACTGAACAACAACAACAATTAGATATTCAATGAGCAGGTTATTTTCAAAACATTTTAAATGAATAAAACAAAAATTACTTCATTTTCTACAAACACATCTAAGCATTGATAACATATTTAAGATATTCTTACAGTTTTCCCCTATTCAGAGTCAGTTCAGTTCAGTCTCTTCCAGACCAGCGTTTCTCATGATGTACTCTGCATATAAGTTAAATAAGCAGGGAGACAATATACAGAGTAGGAAATAAAATTATAGTTCTTTTTATGTGAGAATCGTAGTACATATGTGGAATTTTGCATCTTCCATTTTCATGTATAGTTTGAGCATTTTCTCATGTAATTAGCCTTCTATGAGTTTTAAATTTTTATTTTTAATTGGAGTACAAATGCTTTACAATGTTGTGTTAGTTTCTGCTGTACAACAAAGTGAATCAGCTATATGTATACATATATCTGCTCCCTCTTGAACCTCTTTCCCATCCCACCCCTACATCCCACCCATCTAAGTGATCACAGAGCACCAAGCTGAGCTACCTGTGTTATACAGCAGCTTCACACTAGCTGTCTGTTTTGCACATGGTAGTGTATATGTGTCAATGCTATTCTCTCACCCCACCCGTGTCCACAAGTCCATTCTCTGTGTCTGTGCCTCCATTCCTGCCCTGGAATTAGGTTCATCAGTACCATTTTCCTAGATTCCATATATGTATATATGTATATATATATATATATATGTATTAATATACAATATTTGTTTTTCTCTTTCTAATTTACTTCACTCTGTAAAACAGACTCCAGGTTCATCCACATCACTACATATGACACAATTTTTTAATATTATATATGTACCACTTCTTCATCCATTCATCTGTTGATGGACATCTAGGTTGCTTCCATGTCTTGGTTATTTCAATGAACATTGGGGTACATGTGTCTTTTTGAATTATCATTTTCTCAGGGTATAAGGATGACACAAACATTGAGAAATATACCATTTCTTAGACTGGAAGATTCAATGTTATGAAAAATGACTTTACTACCCAAAGCAATCTGCAGATTAAATGCAATCCTTATCAAATTACCAATGGCATTTTTCACAGAACTAGAACAAAAAAACTTTACAATTTGAATGGAAACACAAAAGATCCCAAATAGCCAATGCAATCTTAAGAAAGAAAAATGGAGCGAGGGGATCAATCCTCCTGACTTCAGACTATACTACAAAGCTACATTAATCATGACAGTATGATACTGACACAAAAACAGAAATATAGATCAATATAACAGGATAGAAAGCCAAAGATAAACCCATGCACCTATAGGCATCTTATCTTTGAAAAAGGAGGCATGAATATACAATGGAAAAAAGACATCATCTTCAATAAGTGGTGCTGGAAAAACTGGACAGCTCTGTGTAAAAGAATGAAATTAAAACACTTCCTAACAACATACACAAAAATAAACTCAAAATGGATTAAATACCATTTTTTATTACTACTGGATTAAGACCAGACACTATAAAACTCTTAGAGGAGAACATTCTTTCACTTAAATCACAGCAAGATCCTCTTTGACCAACCTCCTAGAGTAATGGAAATAAAAACAAAAATAAACAAATGGGACCTAATTAAACTTAAAAGCTTTTGNCAAAATGGATTAAATACCATTTTTTATTACTACTGGATTAAGACCAGACACTATAAAACTCTTAGAGGAGAACATTCTTTCACTTAAATCACAGCAAGATCCTCTTTGACCAACCTCCTAGAGTAATGGAAATAAAAACAAAAATAAACAAATGGGACCTAATTAAACTTAAAAGCTTTTGCACAGTGAAGGAAACTATAAACAAGATGAAAAGACAACCCTCAGAATGGGAGAGAATAATCAAAAATGGAGCAACTGACAAAGGATTAATCTCCATAATACACAAGCAGCTCATGTAGCTCAATACCAGAAAAGCAAACAATCCAATCAACAAATGGGTGGAAGACCTAAACAGACATTTCTTCAAAGAAGACATACAGATGGCCAATAAACACATGAAAAGATGCTCAACTTTGTTCGTTATTAGAAAATGCAAGCCAAACTATGATGAGATAACACTTCACACCAGTCAAAATGCCCATCATCAAAAAGTCTATAAACAATAAATGCTGATGAGGATGTGGAGAAAAGGGACTCTTCTTGCATTGTTGATGGGAATATAAATTGATACAGCCACTATGGAGAATAGTATGGAGATTCCTGAAAAAAACAAGGAATAAATCTGCCATATGACCCAGCATTCCCACTATTGGGCATATAACCTGGAAAATCATAATTCAAAAAGACACATGTACCTCCAATGTTAATTGCAGCACTAAATAGCTAAAACATGGAAACAACCTATGTGTCTATCAATAGATCAATAGATAAAGAAGTTGTGGTACACATATACAATGGAATATTACTCAGCCATAAGAAGGGACGGATCTGTGTCATTTGAACTGAGGTTGATGAACCTAGAGTCTATTTTACAAAGTGAAGTAAGTCAGAAAGAGAAAAACAAATATTGCATATTATCACATATATATGAAATCTAGAAAAATGGTACTGATTAACCTATTTCCAGGGCAAGAATAGAGGCACAGACATAGAGAACGGACTTGTGAATACAGCAGGGGAAGGATGAAGGGGACAAACTGAGAGAGTAACATTGACATATATGCTGCTGCTGCTGCTAAGTTGCTTCAGTCGTGTCTGACTCTGTGTGACCCCATAGACAGCAGCCCACNTACTGATTAACCTATTTCCAGGGCAAGAATAGAGGCACAGACATAGAGAACGGACTTGTGAATACAGCAGGGGAAGGATGAAGGGGACAAACTGAGAGAGTAACATTGACATATATGCTGCTGCTGCTGCTAAGTTGCTTCAGTCGTGTCTGACTCTGTGTGACCCCATAGACAGCAGCCCACCAGGCTCCACTGTCCCTGGGATTCTCTAGGCAAGAATATTGGAGTGGGTTGCCATTTCTTTCTCCAACATATATGCTACCATATGTAAAATAGCTACCTGGAAGCAGCTGAATAGCACAGGGAACTTAGCTCGGTACTCTGTGATGACCTAGGGGAGTGAGGTGGACAGGTGGGAGGTGTATATGTATACTTGCAGCTGATTCATGTTGTTGTACAACGTAAATCAATATAACATTGTAAAGTAATTATTCTTCAATTGAAAAAAATAAAAATAAATAAATTGAGATGGGAACGCCTTGGGGAGATGAAAGACAAACACAAATGGACCAGTAAAAGTTATAGTAATGGCTGTTAGAGAAGAAAGAAAATTGGAAGTTATGTTTTCCATATTGTCAAGGTGAAAAGACCATGTAAGGTACTTGATTTTACTGGGGCCACTGCAATGCAGGAAGATTAAAGGTATTTTCTTAGGTTGATTTTGCCTGGAAAAGCAGCAAAACTATAGGTGAGGTGATTTTGTAACTAAGCAGAACCCTATCAGATCTTCCCAGAAGAAACCTCTCCCCCATATCCTCTGCTTTAGCTCCTCTCTGAAGTACATAGATAATAATGTCTGATGCATATTTCTTGAGTTGTTTAACAGATGCTAAACCATCACCACATGGAAGAAGTTAACTATTTGATGACTATGAGCCTGTAGCCTCCAGAACAACTGGTGGCTATGGATTGATAATGTTAACCCCTATGACACCACCCCACTACCATCAACCAATGAGAGAGCTGTGCATAAGCTGATCACGTACCCTGGGATTCCCCTCCCTCACTTTGTCTTTAAAAATGCTTTGCTGAAACTCATCCAGGAGTTTGGGCTTTTTGAACACTAGCTGTCCCTAACACTTTGCTTGGTGCCCTGAAATACTGAGTTGCCCAAAAAGTTCTTTTGGAAAGCCCAAATGAAATATTTGGCCAATCCAATAAATGCTGCTCTTTCTTTCATCACAACCTGGTGTGAAGTAGATTGCCTTTACTGTATGCAAGTGAGCACACCCAAGTTTGGTTCAGTAACTATTTTACAGTTAGAGTTGTTTTTATAATCTGAGAATCTCTGCCGGTCAGCTAAACAAAAAATGTTTATCTCTGTGTCTAGAAACAGTTTCAACAGAGGACTATTAGTTCAGCTTATCATTTATGAGACCAAGAATGGGAATTTTGAGTGTCTATGTCTGGCCTTATCACAGATAAATGAGGCAGCCACTTGTGAGTCTTTAAGGAGTCTGGACACTGCTGGTCCAGTGGTTAAGAATCCCCCTGCCAATGCAGGGAACATGGCTTCTGTTACAGGGAAAAACAAAATCTGACTCCATGTTGGATCTGTTTCTTTTACTTTAACCTTTACTTGCCATTGTTTTTGTTCTCTAAAAGGATACTGCCCATACATAATGTCCTGCCTCAGAGAATCCTTTGCCTCTGCCTGAATGTTAAACCAAAGTGCCTTTGTTCAGGAACCCATCCACCTGTGGATGGCTACAGGAAGAAATTAACACATTCCCTCCCTGAGGCTGGTCATTCCAGGACATATTTGTAAGACATATGATCTTTTTGGGCTCACCGGTGGCTCAGCTGGTAAAGAATCTGCCTGCCAATGCAGCAGACACAAGAGACCTGGGTTTGATCCCTGGGAGAGGAAGATTTCCTGGAGAAGAAAATGGCAACCCAATCCAATATTCTTGCCTGAAAATTCTATGGACAGAGGAGTATCTCCTCCCCCTCTCTGTTCCGTAAAAGAATCTGGCATCCAGACCCCAATAAGGTGGGTTTTTTTCTGAGACACTAGTTGTCCATTCTCTCGGACTGCTGGCTTTCCAGATAAAGTTGTATTCCTTGCCTAAACACCTCGTTTTTTATTCACTGGCCTGTTGTGTAGCAAGCAGAGCAAGCTTGAAATTGGTAACAAATCTGATGAGCCAACCAGGAGACTTGCTGCTTGTGGCTAGTCAGCCCCAGTCAGGGAATATTAGGACAAGGCTCTAGTAGGTACTGGGACCATTTGTCCTGTGGCTGTCCCCTTCAAAATTCCCTAAAACAGCACTGTCTGCCCCAGCACTTGGCAACTGAAGCAAAGAACCGACAAACTTCGGCAAGTCAACGGACTCAATCTTGTAGGGCATGTCTACCCATTTCAGCAACCAGTTTGTTGGTGTTATGTCTTGGTTTGTGAATCAATGGACCCGATTTTGTAGCATAAGTCACTCCAGATCATTCCAGCACTTGGCAACTGAAGCAAAGAACCGACAAACTTCGGCAAGTCAACGGACTCAATCTTGTAGGGCATGTCTACCCATTTCAGCAACCAGTTTGTTGGTGTTATGTCTTGGTTTGTGAATCAATGGACCCGATTTTGTAGCATAAGTCACTCCAGATCATCTAAGAGTTGACTCATTGGAAAAGACCCTGATGCTGGGAGGGATTAGGGGCAGGAGGAGAAGGGGACGACAGAGGATGAGATGGCTAGATGGCATCACCAACTCGATGGACATGAGTTTGAGTAAACGCCAGGAGTTGGTGATGGACAGGGAGGCCATGGGGTCGCAGAGTCAGACACAACTGAGTGACTGAACTGAACTGAACTGAAGTCACTCCAGTGGATACTGGGAACATATTCATCCCTCAGTTAAGACTTTTTCTTTACGAGACAAGCCAATTTAGTTGTAGTACCCTGTTGGAGGGGCTTTCCTTGTGGCTCAGCTGGTAAAGAATCCATATGCAATGCAGGAGACCTGGGTTCAATCCCTGGGTTAAGAAGATTCCCTGGAGAAGGGAAAGGCTACCCACTCCAGTATTCTGGCCTGGAGAATTCCAAGGACTGTANACAAGCCAATTTAGTTGTAGTACCCTGTTGGAGGGGCTTTCCTTGTGGCTCAGCTGGTAAAGAATCCATATGCAATGCAGGATACCTGGGTTCAATCCCTGGGTTAAGAAGATTCCCTGGAGAAGGGAAAGGCTACCCACTCCAGTATTCTGGCCTGGAGAATTCCAAGGACTGTATAGCCCATGGGGCCACGAAGAGTTGGACACAACCGACTGAGTGACTTTCACTCACACACTCACCCCCCCGTTGGAGAGTGGAATTGTTGTTGGACTCTACCTGAGTTGGAACCAGTTCACTGGGAACTAATTCATTGTTTTTTATAGGGTAAACCTACAAAACTGATTTGGGAACTAGTTCATTGGTTTTTATCTTGGTTTTGTTTGCATCAGTGCTGAAATTTGTACCTTTGTTATTGGAATTTGTGTCTTTTGTATTTTGGTGTTACCAAACTTATAAAAATGGGAAATATTTAATCTTTCCTGAAGAAAAGCTCTTTGGGCATATGTTAGATATGTTAAGATCAGAAGAACAATGGCCCTTGAATGGCTTACTCAGTTATTATACAATCTTGCAGTTGTGTTTTGCAAAAGAACAGGAAAAGGAAACGAGATCTCATACATAGAAACATTTATGCTATTACATCTGGAGGAAAAGAAGTCAGTGGGCACCCGCTTTGGACCAGAAGCCACTTCCATGGCAGGACAATTTCTCTGTGCTGATTTCCTGCATGAGGCTAGGTGTCTCCCCTGGACTTGAGGTGTCTGATTCTAATTTCACCACAGGAGCCCCAGGTAACTTTGACAGTGGGGAATAAGATGACTGACTCTCTGACACCACTCTCCTTTGTAAATTAAATTCTCAAGTAACGTTTTTGCCAGAAGAGTTTGACATCAGTGTCCCACCAGGGCATTTTTGACGTCTGATTTGGAGAACTGTTGCTCCAATTTGGGGGAAGTTCAGTTCCATTTGGGGAGTTTTGGTTCCAATTTTGGGAGTTATCCTCTGAAGGGAAACCCCATTTATTTGGCACTTTGGACACAGGTCACAGGACTAATGTGACTGGGAAGTCATGTTTGAGGCCTTTTTGCCATTTGACTTTGAGTGTGACTTTCTGATGATGGGGTTTTAGTTTGATCTGGTTACTTTGGTAATGTACAGATGTCTGGTATAACTGCTCAAGCTAAAATGGGAAATGCTTCCTCCAAGATTCCACCCTGACCTGGGAGCCTCTTGGAAAATTTTAAATGACTGATTGCCTCAAAAGTATTTGTAAATAGTTTACCAAAATGGGCTAAATGAAGAAAAATAAAATTTTCCAACATAGGTAAATATGACTGAGGTAGCCATTCAAAATAAAAAGAAAAGAAAAACAAAACTGTCCTTGTTTTACAGTGGTAGTCTTTACAGGACCAGAAGTATGGTACCAAAATAATCTTAAACCCACCAATCCTTTTACCACTCCCAAAACCTTCCACGTTTATCTTAAAAAGGCTTGTAAGTATTAAACAAAGAGGAAACAAAGTCATCTTAGGAGAAACTTGCCCATATTTTTGAGATGCAAATGTCCCATTTGGTCTTCTCAGGATCTCTAACTTCTCTGTCTTTTTAAAACGCAAATTTTATTTTATTGTTTTTTAAGAGATCTAATTTTTATTTTATTTTTTAATTAATTAATTATTTTACTTTACAATACTGTATTGGTTTTGCCATACATTTACTTGAATCCACCATGAGTGTACATGTGTTCCCCATCCTGAACCCCCCTCCCACCTCCCTCCCCATCCCTTCCCTCTGGGTCATCCCAGTACACCAGCCCCGAGCACCCTGTATCATGCATCAAACCTAGACTGGCAATTCATTTCACATATGATATTTTACATGTTTCAATGCCATTCTCCCATATCATCCCACCCTCGCCTTCTCCCACAGA